>APFE031348217.1:13641-45975 GCA_000404065.3 Pinus taeda
ATTGAAATTGATTTAAGGGTTTTATGTTAATGAATTAGGAATTTTTGGCAAAATGACTACAGGAAGTTCCAACATCCTGTCATTGGTTTGTTGTTTGACATGTGGCATGACAGCCAGGCTAGAGCGAAGGGTAGGGATGAAAAGCGGAATGTCCAAGCATGGACGAACACCTATCCCGCAGCAGAATCGACCCTCCTACATGCGCGGTCAACGAAGGTCAACTATGGCATGTTGGCGACAAAGGCAGCAACAACACGCATTCTAAATCGATTTAAGTTTTGTTTCCTTTTTTTTTTAAATCAGTTAGGATAGAAACATTTTCAAAAATCGTGATGTGGTAAAAGCGGCAACAGTCTGCTCATGAATGTACATCTGTTTTCAAGGGATGTAAAACCATATGTGAATATAGTTCTGAACCGGTTGGATAATTATTATTATGATCGTTGTTTCAAAAACAGAGTTTCGATTTTAATATCAAAGACTTGCATTACAGTCACGATTTCGCTGTGTTGATTTGGTAATCGTTGAATCACAGTTCAGTATACCTAGAACGTAGACGGGCCCTGCGTAACGTGGTATACTGTTGTTTTATTTCATTTACAGTTAGAGTATTAATATGCGCAGTGATTCAAATCGATTCATGTTTATGATATGCTTATATGTTTATGAATGTGCTTGAATAGATTATCACCTGGATCGTGAATCATATCTTGTAAGGGATTCGATCCCTTGTTATCTTGTAGAGCATTGTCATGAACTCTATGCCTATGATTTCCATATATTTTTATCTTGCATGATTGTTAATGAATGTTGAGTATTCGCTGAACAGAGGTTTTATGTATGATGTCTTTGTAAGGGGACTAAAATCTTGATTTGCAGTGATACACAGCGTTTTGGTTTGTTAAATGAATTGAATCTTGGTTGATAGTAATCCATAGTGTGATAATGAATCGAATGACAGCATTGTAATTAGGAAGATTAGACTTAGATAACGATCCTTTATGTCTATATACTTTAGGCGCATGCCTCTAAGTCTACGCACCCTGGTCGATAATAAATATAGCCTAGTCTAGCACCCTAGATAGGACACTACAACATCTCCATGAAGAAGGTATGAAGACCTTGATAAAGTCTGTAAAAGAAAGAAGACCCTTGACACATGAAGTCTTGGAGATGTGTTTATGAATGTGCAGGACGTTGCAAGTAAGTAAGATGTCATGATGAAAGGCCATCACAATAGGTACCTTTGATTTGATGTTCATTTTTTATTTTTGAACAACATCTGGATGGGTTGATACAGGGCTATTGAAAAAAGAGTTGTAGATGCCACCTACAACTAGCACTCATGTGGTTGGATGAAAGATCCTGGAGGAAACATGACTTGAAAGAGGTAGATGTATGAGGAAAAATCCAGATGGGGACTAGAGGATCACTTTCTGGCAGAGAGAAAGATGAAATGACCGATGTGGCTCGTGAAGGAAATTGATGGATGGCCAATGCCCTACAAAAGATGAAGGCTCCATAATGTTGAAGATGAACTTCATGACATCGAAAGAAGGAGCCCCACAAGTAGCTGATAGTCCCATGATCTCCACCTAGAGCAGAAATTTGCTGGAAGCAAGTCCCTGGTTAAGAGCGAGCTTGGACAAGTCCCTGAACAAGAGGGAGTTTGGGTACATTCCTTTTATAGGAACGGGTATATACCTTTATAGGAATGAATATATCCTCCCTAGTTGAGAGGGAGAGTTAGACACATCATTCTTGTCTTCATTTTGGAAAGAAAGAATGGAGGATTGGGTAAGCATTTGACATCCAATACTCTTTGAGGATGAGGTAGGGCATCCAAGATAAGAGTAGTCGAAGAGGACCGATATTCTTTGAGGAATGCGAATCTAAGATAAGAATAGTCCTAGAAGGACATACTCTGTGAACACCCGGGTGGGGTATGTACCTTGAGAGACAATGATGATGGTGTCTATAAGTCATTTGTCTCACCAACATTGTGCTCTGATCTTGTGGAGAGATAGAGTTGTTAGCCAAGGCCTTGCTATGTGACAACGCTGGATGATATGATGCTAAACAAATGGGTTACCAATTTGACTCTTCTTATGAGAATTCTTTAGATTGAGATTGTCCAAGTGCCTTGTATGGATTATGAATACCTCTCTAGTTAAGAGGGAGTGTTGAAATATGTAACTAGGTTTGGTCTTCATAATGACATATGTAATCACGATTTTATGTATTTGATGTAATGAGAAAAATAAATTTATCATTGTTATTCTTAAGGCATTGGTATCATGCTCAAGGGAAATTTATTTTTAGGTCAAGCACCCATTGAGTGCTTCTAGGGGTTGTCATTGAGTCTACAAGTCAATTGAGTCATTGTCATGTATGAAAGACCCCTTTGGGCATGTTACATATTGTAAAGAAAATTTATTTGAGTCAAAAGACCCTCTAAGACCTTGTCATGGTACAAAAGATTAAGTCGGCCTACATGAAGAGATAAGTTGTCCTAAAGATGGCAATTCGTACCCCTCAAAAGCCTATAATTAAGAAGGAATTGGACCTCATTTGGAGACACTCTCAAGTAAGTTCGATCTCCTCAAGAAAGTAGCTGGAAAAGGATGAAAACAAAGAAGAAGAAAAAGATCAAAGTTTTGGGTCTCTCTCTCTCTCTCCCTCTCTTATGCTAGGGCTTATACAGTTGTTGGACAAATCAAAGTGTTGGAAAGTTGCTGGGCAAATCAAAGTACTGGAATGCTAATGGGCAAGTCGAAGTGTTGTTGGGCAAGTCAAAGTGCTAGGAAGAAATTGTTAGGTCGAAGTTGCAGAAGAATTTGCTGGGCAGGGCGAAATTGTAGAAGAATTTGCTGGGCAGGTCGAAGTTGCAAATGAATTTGCTGGGCAGGTTGAAGTTGCAAACAAATTTGCTGGGAGGATGAAATTGCAAAAAGTTTGACTTGGTCTTGGAAGGTCTTGGTTAAGGGTCATAGGTCTTGGAATTCGTCAATTGAAGATTCTACAAGAAGAGAAGAATTCTTGTGGGTTTTCCTCTCAGTTGGAGAGGTTTTGGCCCTTGCTAATCGCCTATATCTTGTGTCCTTTATCTTATTGTTCTTTATGGTTTGGTAGTTGTTTGATGAAGAAAATACTAATAATTAATCAAGTGAAAGAAGCTAATCAAGTTAAGTAAAAATACATCACAAGCAGTTATCGAAGTAAGAGAAATCACCTAATCTAGCTACTCCTAGATTTCTCAACATTTCCAATCATCTTATTTGCAAAACTTGAATTGCTTTTATCAAACAATGAATCTTGAACTATCGGTTTCTTATATATCTTTCCCTCCTAAGATGTTGCAACCCTTCTGTTCAACTCTCTCATTTTTGCAAGAGCTTTTGTCTTTTGCTCCTTTGTTCTCTCTTCTTCTTCTTGTAGCTGCTTTGTACTTCATGCCACAATTTCCTTTATCCTCACATGTTGGGTCTCGTAATCCATGTCTCCTATAATATCAAAATTATGAATGCTACCCCTCACCTTAAGAGTTTTATATGGGGCATTAGTTGACCTTGTTTGTGCTCTTGCAATTAACAGAGACATTGTCCTTACTTGAATATGTTTTTCATTAGTGAGTAGAGTAGATATTTTGTGTTGAACAAAGGGACAAGATTCTCCTCTATGGCCAATAGTCATTGGAGGTATGGTCTAAAAGTTGCCAAAAGGATCTGTTGCAGGTTATGGTGTAGTGACCATTGTGTTTCGTTGAGTGGGTTGCCCAAAAGGTGCCCTGCCCAAAAATTGTTGTTAATACGCCACCAAAACCACCAAATTTAAGAGATTGATCTCCTGTATCCCTTTTTGGATGATATAGCTGTTGAGAAACCAAGTGTTAAAAGATAATGATTGATTTCTCTTAACTTGATAATTACTTGTGAATGTTTGTTGGCTTCTTATTACGTATATTATCTTCTTCATCAAGTAATTATACAAATGTGCAAAACATAAAGATCATAAAGAGATAAAGAACACCATAAATTAGGCTCCAAGCCAGGGAAAATCCCCACAAGGGGGAAAACCCAACAATCCTTATTATAGAATTAGATCAAAATGAGATATCCAAGACCCAAGACCAAGACCAAAACTTCCTCAAAGAACCCAAGTCAACCCTCCTCCAAGTCACCTCTAATCAAGTCAAAGTCAACGAAAGTCAATGCTGGTCAAATGCTCTGAAATTTGGTCAAATCATAGAATTTTCAGATCTGCCGTGAAGGATGAATTTTAGACCTGTAATTTTCGCAAAGATGCCATAGAACCTTCACACGTGTGAGCAAAAACAAGCTAGAAAACCCAAATTTTATCTCTCCTTTGACTTTGGCTCTTCTTCTTGATTAGGCACAAAAATCGATGATGTTTGTGTTGAGTGAATGGATGGCTCCAACAGATCGAGTTGACTCTTATATATCGCGCTCTGGGAGGGTCGAATAACTGCCACATAGGCCTACTTGTCCAAGGAGGGCTGACTTGGTCTTGTGTTGACTCTTTGACAAAAAATAATAATTATTTTTCTTTTCTTTCAAAAAATCCAAATGGGACTTGAGTCAAATACATTTCTTTTGACACAATTGACTTTATAAGCATGAAGAACATGCTTTGACCAAAAAATAAAATAATAATAATGAATATAACAAATAAGTCAATGATAAAAATTATATTTTATTACAAGATAAAGACCGACACTAGTTACATTTTTCAACAGTCCCTCTTAACTAGGTCAGGAGGTATTCATAATGACACAACAGAATACTCTTAAGTTGAATATTCATATAAAAAAGGATTCAGATTGATAAGCATCAATGATGATTATATCGTCAAGCCAGCATTATGAAAATAGCAAGGCCTTCTCTAACACGCTCTATCTGTCCACTAGATCCGAGCATAGTGCTGGGAGGCATAAATTTGGACACCATCACCTCTCAAGGCACATACCCCACCCTGGTGTTCACCAAGTATGTCCTCACAAGACCATGTCCTAATCTACTATCACAATACTTGACCCTGAGAAATGTCAGTCCTTGGGACTATTCTTATCTCAGATCAGTGTAGTTGACTTTTGGTGGTTAGTCCTGGTCATGTTGAGAATTGAATAGGGCAATAAGTATGTTAATTCTCTTTAACTTGATAACTGTTTGTGTTACCTTTTTCTTTATTAGCTTTGTTCCTTATTATTAGAGTGTGAGATACATCAAACAACTATCAAAACAATAAGAACAGTGACACAGAATATAGGATGCAAGCTAGGGCCAAATTCCCTCCTCTTGAGGGGAAAACCCTTAAATATCTTCTCTTCTTATAGATCTTTCAATTGACGAATACCCTGATCTAGTGACTCATGCAAATACCCTCCAAGATCAAGATCAACTCGGTCTCCTACTGCAAGGACTTCGACCTCTTACTGTAAATCCAAGATTCTGTCTCCTGGCAACGGCTACAATTGTTGTTGCTCCTATTAGAGACTTCGATCTCCTTTGTATAGCCTTCTCTTCCCTTCACTTGCCTTTTCTTGAGACTTATGGCTAGTGGGACACCCTAGGTGACCTTCGCTTGCCTTTCCTTCTCTCTTTCTTCCAAGATCGAACCAGAGATAGTCGCAGCGCAGAAACCCTAACTTCGACTTTCACAAGAGGGAGAGAACTAGCCCAAGCACTTTGACTTCTTCAACTTCCTCTTCGTTCCTTCTTCTTAGACCTTTCTTTTTCATCTTCTTCGCATAGAATGAGATGAGTGAGTGTGTCTAATGGAGGATTAGTTCCTCTCTATATATATAGGCTCCTTTCAAGGGTAGACGTGGCTCTTCATGTAGGCTGAGTTGATCTTGGAGGTATTTCGACACTTTAAAGACAAAATAATTTTTTCTTTACAAGATACAATTTGCCCATAGGGTCTTCAATATATGACAATGACTCTTAAACCTAGGACAAACCCTAGAAGCACTCAATGGGTGCTTGACCTATAAATAAAAGAACTTGAGCATGAAACCCATGCTCCAATAATAATAATCTTTTCACTTTATTATTTACAAGAGTACATTTCATACTTATTGAAGACCGAACCTAGTTACACATTTTTCAACACTCCCTCTTAACTAGGGAGTTATTCATAAGAGGTACATGGTCATTTTCAATTTGGAGAGATCTAATAAAAAGAGTCGGATTGGTAACCCATCTGTCTGGCTTCATATAAACCAACATTATTACATAGCAAGGCCTTGACTAACAACTCTATCCACATGATCAGAGCACAATGCTAGCAAGACCAATGATTTATAGACACCATAATCATTGTCTCTCAAGGTACATACTCCACCCAGGTGTTCACCGAGTATGACCTTCCTTTGGACTATTCTTATCTTGGATAGCTAGTTAGGAGGTAGCAATTATGAAACAGAGAGAAGGCATTAGCTACTGGAGATCAGCGTTGAGGTAGGAGAGGCAGATGCAAGGCATTCCAGGCATATGCAGAGGCAGCAGGAGACTGCGCAGTCACTAGAGGGCCTGCGTGGGTGATGCAGAGAGGCCCAAGGCTGAGGTAGTCAAGCAGGGGCTACCGTAGTCAAGAAGAGGCTGACGTAGAGTGTCTGGGAGCCACACAAAGGTCAACTAAGCTGACGCTGGGACTGGGAGAAGTGCTGGAGAATTTCTGTCTTTGTGGGTAAGCTAGTTTGGCACCCCGTTGTACTGAAGAGTTGTTGAATAATAAAAATCCTCCCTTGCTACACTGGTTTTCCTACATTGGGTTTTTCCAGGGACTATTGTCCAAAATATATGTGTCAATGTGTTGATTCTTGTACATGTGTTTGTTTCTGTATTACGGTGTGATATCTGCAACGTAATTTATTTTAATGTTTATTGAAGGAATTTCATAAATAACTTATTGAAGAATAAGTAGGAAAAGTAAGATGTTGCAGTGATAGAATTTTCACATGGTATCAAAGCGAGTAATCAGAGACAGGAAGTGAAAGTCAGTTATGGGTCGAGACAACGATGCAGAGGCATCCACGTCAAGGGATTCACACAGATTTTCAGAAGATTGCACAAGAGAAAGAGGCTTTGATTTCTCTATGTTGGCTTCCAGGTTGGAAGAAGAAGTGTCTTGTATGACTAGTTTTGCATCATCAGAAGTGTGGTATATAGACAGTGGAGCCTCGTGGCATATGACGGGAACTAGGGAATGTTTCCCAGAATATTGAGAAGAGAAGATGGACTTTCAGATCACCATGGGGAACAAGGCAAAAGTGTACTCTAGTAGGGAAGGGTACATAGTTTTTCAAACAGAATCGGGAGAATGGTTCTGTGCTACAAATGTGCTGCATGTACCAGGATTGAGGATGAACTTATTTTCTGTGTCGCAACTTCAAGGCAAGGGCAATGATGTCTACTTCATCAAGAAGACGGTATACGTCAAACACCCGAGTTGGAAAAAGAAATGTAGATCGAGATCAAAAGTAACAGGTTGTATAGATTACAACTAGAATCACCAATGGCACTAATAGGCAGTCATGGAAACAAGGACTTGAATGAACTATGGCACAAAAGAATGGGTCATTTGCACCATGGAGCTCTGAGAATTCTCAGGAGCACTGTAACAAGAGTTCCGGATCTGAGTACGGAACGAGGTGATGTATATAGAAGATGCACTCTAGGAAAATATGCCAAGGCAGCATTTCCTAGAAGCAAACATAGGGCCAAGAGTGTACTAGGATTGATACACTCAGATATCAGCGGACCTATGTCTGTCAAAGCTCTCAGTGGTGTTGAGTATTTGTTATGAAACCAGCTCACAAAAAGATAGAAAAGATAGATAAATACCTTAGAAATAAGCCTCTTTGAGGGGGCAACCTCCTTTACATTACACAAATAAACAATTCTCGGATGATACAAATGAAAAGACCTCCTTTCTTGTAATGTCCCTTACCAGGAATATTCCTCAAACACAAGCAAACTCCAACCAGAGATGGATTGGGAGGGCATCTACCAGATATGTTGCCTCTGAAAAGAGGACGAGATACAGAGGCTACTGGGCCCTTTCCAAACTCTGTCTAAGAGTATACGAGAACACACAAGTGGTATAATAGTCGTGAATGCTCAAGAGATACAAATAACAGTGATGCAACATATAACAATATAACCATAAGCAAATACTCAAGAAATGTAGCAAGAAATGCTAAGCCATTTTATTATACTGAGCAATAAATGAGTACAGGAGGTGATTAGGTAGATGGCACCTCGACTTGCACAAGGCAAGTGAAGAAATACACTCAGAATAACAAAGGAATGGCCTCACACTGATCTGCGTCCCAGCTGCTGGAAAACTGTCGTGCTGCTACTACTACTGGAAATCGAATGAGGATTTGGGGCTGCTCCCCTTCTCAGAAAAAGCTGAAACTCTGGAATCAGACTCTACTCAAGAAACCTAGAAAATCCCAGAAAGCTTTCCTGGAATGGCCGACCCCCGAAAATCATCCCCTTGGGGTTCTGCGCAGTCTCCCAAGGCTCTGCGATGCCACTGAATGAAACCCTCCAGAAATATGCCTGAAACCTATGCCAAAACCCTCCAATATGCAAGGGCTGATCCCCTGCTCAATCTCCCAGCACAAATCCTACTGCAAACCCTCAAGCCAGACTCCTGCTAGAAAGAACTGCGTCCTCCTCTCAGTGCTACGCAGTCCTCCAAAACGCTGATGAAACTGCTGCTGAGATGCTGATGAAACTACTGCTGGAATGCCAATGGAAATACCTTGCCCAAGTAGGCACTCGAAGTCCCCCAGGGCTAAGGGTGAGATTTCCGAACGGAGACACTCAATGCACTAAATAGTGCTGCAGACTAGCTAAACAGCCAGCGTGCTCTAAGTCGAAATGACTATGAAAAATGCTCATAACAGGAATGATCAAAATGAGGGGGCTTCTCTCTCTTTTATAGCCTTTGCCTCTCTCAATCCCAAGGCTCATCTCCTCCTGTGTGATTCCCCTCTTGCCACGTGTCTTCTCCCTTTTGCTCCCCTTTAAGTCCCAATGTTGTGCTACTAGGAAGTGACTTTTTATTCTAAAAGTGAGTTATGTCCCCTGTCCTCACTTTTTTTATTCAGAAATAACTATAGAAGGAAAAAATTGAACAAAATCGAATATTCCAATTAGCCATGGTTAATTAAGAATATTACAGTCTCCCTCGGCAAAATGTTGCTTGTCCTCAAGCAACTGAAGTGATGGATGTTGTAAGCTCTTCTCACTCTCCCAAGTGGCATCCTCATTTGGCAAATTCTTCCACCTCACTAAGAATTCTCGGATCGTCCTGCTCCGCAACTGCCTCTCCCTGGTATCAATGATAGCCTCCGGCTGCAATACCAAATGCCCCTCGTCATCCATGGGTGGTAGCTCATCTGTCACTGTCATCTGCTGCCCCAATGCCTTTTTTAGGCATGATACATGAAAAACATTATGAATCTTGCTACCTTGGGGTAGCTCCAACTCATATGCAACCTATTCGATCCTGTGTATCACCCTGTACGACCCATAAAAGCGGGGCTTGAGCTTCTCAGCCCCCTTCTGCTTCAGTGACGACTATCGGTATGGTTGTAATCGTAGGTAGACCATGTCCCCTACCTCAAACTGTCTCTCCACCCGACCCCTATCGGCATACAACTTCTGCTAGTTCTGCACTGTAGCCCTGTTATCCTTAAGAGCTCGGAGAATATCCTGACTCTCTTGGATCCAAAGCTTGGCCCTAGGAGCCTTTCTATCACCAAACATCACGTCAGCAAAAGATAAAGGATGATACCCATATAAGGCATAGAATGGTGACATACCAATGGACATGTGATGTGAAGTGTTGTAGCGGTACTCCCCCAGATGCAGCCACTTCGATCATGCTCGCTGTTGCCCACTGACATAGCTACGCAAGTAGCCCTCCAGCCACTTGTTAACTATCTCTGTTTGCCCATCCGTCTGTGGGTGATAACTGGTACTCGGTGTCAACTCCGTCTCCACCAATCGGAAAAGCTCCTACCAGACTCCGCCCATGAAACAACTGTCCCTATCACTGATGATGGTCTTAGGAAGACCATGTAGCCTGAAGATCTCTCTGAAGAATAGCTCGGCCACCTGTGCTATTGTATAGTGTGCGGATATGGCAAAAAAATGTGTGTACTTCATTAGTCGATCAATGACGACAAAGATACAATCCTTGCCCTATACCATGGGCAACCCTGTGATGAAGTCCATCGAAATACTCTCCCATTTCCCCTCCGGAATGGGGAGAGGCTGCAATAAACCTGTGGGATGGCTCATCTCTCCCTTGTTCCTCTGGCAAACATCGCACTCCCGAATGTGCTAGAGTACGTCCTCCTTGAGGCCCTTCCATGATAACCTCTATCTAATGGCCCTGTAGGTTTTGGTAAACCCCTGATGTCCTACCAATGGTGAATCATGTGATGCCTGGAGTATCTTCTTCTTGAGCTGAGACCCCTCAGTCAAGAAGATCCAGTCCCTGTAATAGATGATCTCATCGACCACCCTGTACCTGTCATTTGCCACTGGCCCATCCAGAACCTCACATGCAAACCTGTCCTTGGAGTACTCTACTAAGAGTCGAGCCCTCTAGTCTGTATCCAAGCTCATAAGAGACAACGTGGCTGGTCTACGTGAAAGGGCATCTGCTACCACGTTGTTCTTACCCTTGACATACTCAATGTCAAAGTCATATGCTTGGATCTTACTGATCCACTTCTGTTCCCTCTCCTCTAGCTGTTTCTACTCCAAAAAGAACTTGAGGCTGTTGTGATCACTCCTCACCTTGAACCTGTTACCCACCAAATACTGTCGGTACTTAGCCAATGCATGCATGATGGCCAACATCTCCTTTTCGTATATAGAATACAACCTCTCGTGCGGAAGGAGCTTCTGGCTCTCAAAGGCTATAGGGTGACCTCCCTGCATCAACACTACGCCGATCCCTTCTCCTGACGCATCACACTCCAAAACAAATGGCTGCGTAAAATCTGGCAACGCAAGCACTGGGCAGCTACTCATAACCTCCTTGAGCCTGTCAAAGGCTCGCTGCACCGTATCTGACCAACTGAATGCCCCCTTCCTCGTCAAGTCTGTCAGGGTTGCAGCAAGCTGCAAGAAACCTTTGACGAACTTTCGGTAGTAAGTACAAATGCCAATGAATCCTTGAAGTTTCGTCACATTTCTCGGCTCCGACCATTCTCTGATGGCCCTAATCTTTTCCTTGTGGACTTTCACTCCGTCCACCCCTATGATGTATCCCAAATACAACATCTCCGTCAACCCAAACTCACACCTGGAGAGTTTGGCATAGAATTGCTGCTCCTGTAAGATATGCAATACTGTTTCAATGTGCTGGAGACGCTCCTCCCATGTCCTGCTGTAAATGAGAATATCATCAAAGAATACCAACACAAACTTCCTCAGGTGACTACGGAAGATGTGATTCATGCAGGACTGAAATGTAGCGGGGGCATTGGTTAGCCCAAAAGGCATCACCAAGAACTCAAAGTGCCCATAGTGGCACCTGAAGGCGGTCTTGGGAATGTCTTGCTCCCTCACGCGAATTTGATGGTACCCAGATCTCAAATCAATCTTTGAGAAGAACCGTGCTCCCCTCAACTCGTCCACCAACTCATCGATCCTGGGTATTGGGTACCTGTTCTTCAGGGTCTTCTTGTTCAGGGCCC
Organism: Pinus taeda; assembly: GCA_000404065.3. NCBI lineage: Eukaryota > Viridiplantae > Streptophyta > Pinopsida > Pinales > Pinaceae > Pinus > Pinus taeda. Next base: position 25,391 of record APFE031348217.1, read on the forward strand.
TGTAGTCAATGCACATCCTCAATGTACTGTCCTTCTTCTTCACCAACACCACAGAAGAAGCAAAACGACTCGTACTCGGTCGAATGTGCCCAAGAGCCAACAACTCTTGGATAGCTCGCTCAATCTCATCCCGATAGGCCTTAGGGTGCCTATAGGGGGTGGTGATCACTGCCTGTATGCCTTGCTCAAGCTCGATGGTGTGCTCAAACCCTCGATCCGATGGCTGTCCTGGTGGAATCTCTCCAAATACTATGGCATACCGATCAAAGATGGACTGTATCTCTAGATGTACCGTCTGCCCTGTAGTCCCTGCCTCTGATGCACGCAGCTCCACTACCCACTCTATGTCTCCCTTTCGGAAGACTGCCTCCATCCGATGAGCCGACACAGTCTGAGGCGGATATGTGTGCTGTCCCCGTATCTTCTCATGCCTCCATGTCTTCTCATCATCCCACTCCATCTCTAGGGTCTTCCAATCTGTCGTGACCTTCCCTAGAGTGATAAGCCACTGAACACCCAGTATCATGTTGGTGTCTGGGATATCGACCATGAAAAAGTGGTCAGTCAATGTGTAGGTGCCCATCGTCACTGAAAGCTCTGGAACATAACAAGCACACGTCATGGTTTGATCTCCTGGGACTAAGACTGAAAACCCATCGAAGCTCTCTGTTTGTATACCTCTCCGCTCAACCATTTGTGCATCGATGAAGTTGTGGGTCGCCCTCTGTCAACCAAAACTGATACTCGCTGGCCACGTACTGTCCCTCGTACGTGTAGTGTCAAATACTTGGGAACTCCTCGCAATGCTGCAAGGGCCCCTCTGGTGGGTGCAAAAGATGCACCACTTGCTGCTAGCAGTGGGGGTGGCAAAGGTCCCTGTATGGCATGGCCATCTCCTGCCTCCACATCATCCTCGTCATCCTCTTCTCCACTGCTCTCGGAGAAGACCTCAATAAAATGTGCTTTGCTAGCAGCACATCTATGTCTCGGTGCCCACAACTCCTGACATGTGAAGCACAACCGTTTCTTCTTCAGCTCCCTCCTGACATTGTCCTCAATTTGTACTCGTCCTAGATTCCCCTTTGGAGGTGGAATCCTCACATCCTTCCCCTTAGACTGAAAAAGGTTGTCTTTGGGGGTAAGGTGTCCGGGTCCTGGGTAAGACATCCTGTAAGTCCCGGGTCCTGCTGATAGCGTCCTGCAGTGTAGCTGGTCTAGTGGATCGGACTAGACCCCAAAGTGGCTCTGCTAACCCCTCAACATACATATAGACCCTCTGCGCCGTGAATAGGTCTGGCACCATCACGGAGACCCTCAAGAAATCTGCAATGTAGGTCTCTGGGCTCCTTGTCTGTTTGAGCCTCGTCAGCTCAACAAAATGCTGCTCTGGATCCCTTCGATCAAATCGCTCCATCAATCTCCTGGTAAACTCCACATATGTCATCACTGTAGAGTGCCCGAGTGTAACCATCTCATGAAACCACCAATCCTGGGCCTCACCATCCAAATGCAATGTTGCCACCTTGATGGCCTCTGCCTCCGACATCTGGTTAAGCTGGAAATGTCCAGCTTCTCCACCCAAGACTTCATCGAATTGTTTGGTGAACCATCAAACGTAGGCAAGTGGAATCTGCTCGCTGCACGGTGGGTGTCACTATCATGGTAATGCCGATTAAGTCTATGATGGTGCGGGGTCTACTATCCCGCTGGAGCTGAACAAAGTCTCTGAATGAAAGAGCATCCTTGAACTCTTGCCCATAGGCCTAGTACTTTGCAAAATAATTGCCCATATGGTCGGGCTCTGCCTCCTGCTGGGCTCCGAACCCCGTGTCTGCTCCTAAGAACGTGGGCATGGTAGAGCGTGTAGGGGCATGCGAGGCCATCTGCTGCACAGTGTCACGCTACTCTGGCAAATGATGGGATGCACCCGATCCCTCACCAATCTGAAAAACCGTGGGCTCTCACGTTGTCTGGCCTCTACTGCCATGAATCTCAGCCCCATCACCTCAATCTGCGTTGACAGATCCTGCACTAATTTGAGGAGCATATATGCAAATCTCTTCCCGTCCTCGTTTGCCATCGGATCCCTCTACTCTGCGTCCACCACAAGCTCCTCCTATTTTGCGTCCACCACCAAAACACAGTCTCCCTCTCCATAGGTATTCTCCAACCTACGACTAGTGTCTCTGTATCTCCTACCTTTGTAATAGATGTAGGGTTTTTCCCCTAGTGTCATAGATTGTTAGCTCCACAGGTTGAGCCAGATCTATGCTCTGATACCACTGTAATGTCCCTTACTAGGAATATTCCTCAAACACATGCAAACTCCAGCCAGAGATGGACTGAGAGGGCATTTACGAGATATGTCGCCTCTAAAAAGAGGACGAGATCTGGAGGCTACCTAGCCCTTTCCAGGCTCTGTCTAAGAGTATACGAGAACACACAAGTGGTATAATAGTCGTGAATGCTCAAGAGATACAAATAACAGTGATGCAACATATAACAATATAACCATAAGCAAATACTCAAGAAATGCAGCAAGAAATGCTAAGCCATTTTATTATATTGAGCAATAAATGAGTACAGGAGGTGATTAGATAGATGGCACCTCGACTTGCACAGGGCAAGTGAAGAAATACACTCAGAATAACAAAGGAATGACCTCACACTGATCTGCGTCCCAGCTGCTGGAAAACTACCATGCTGCTGCTGTTGTTGGAAATCGAATGAGGATTTGGGGCTGCTCCCCTCCTCAGAAAAGGCTGAAACTCTGGAATCAGACTCTACTCAAGAAACCCATAAAAACCCAGAAAGCTTTCCTAGAATGGTCGACCCCCGAAAATCACCCCCTTGGGGTTCTGTGCAGTCTCCCAAGGCTCTGTGTTGCCACTGAATGAAATCCTCCAGAAATCTACCTGAAACCTCTGCCAAAACCCTCCAATATGCAACGGCTGATCCCCTGCTCAATCTCCCAGCACAAATCCTATTGCAAACCCTCAAGCCAGACTCCTGCCAGACAGAACTGTGTCCTTCTCTCAGTGCTGCGCAGTCCTCCAAAATGCTGATGAAACTGCTGCTGAGCTGCTGATGAAACTATTGCTGGAATGCCAATGGAAATGCCTTTGCCCGAGCAGGCACTCGAAGTTCCCCGGGGCTAAGGGTGAGATCTCCGAACGGAGACACTCAATGCACTAAACAGTGCTGCAGACTAGCTAAACAGCCAACGTGCTCTAAGTCGAAATGACTATGAAAAATGCTCATAACAGGAATGATCAAAATGAGGGGGCTTCTCTCTCTTTTATAGCCTTTGCCTCTCTCAATCCCAAGGCTCACCTCCTCCTGCGTGATTCCCCTCTTGCCACGTGTCTTTTTCCTCCTACGCAGTCCCTCCATGTGTCTTCGTGGGCTCCATTTCTGCGTCCCCCTTTGGCCCTCTTGGCTCCCCTTTAACTCACAACGTTGTGCTACTAGGAAGTGACTTTTTATTCTAAAATTGAGTTATGTCCCTTGCCCTCACTTTTTTTATTTACAAATAACTATAGAAGGCAAAAATTGAACAAAATCGAATATTCCAATTAGCCATTGCTAATTAGGAATATTACATTTCTATATATAGGAGTCTAAGGGGTCGTAATATAATCATAGCCGACATAACAATAATAATGTAACTGCACAATAATAACAATAGTGTGCTTCTATGGGGCACAATAATAACAATATGGGGACTACATGGGAACAACAATATAATAAGGGGGTTGCACTAATAACCTCTATTGTTAAAATCGCGATATTATCGTATAATCATGATATTTTCAACAAAAAGATAAAATCACCCTTAGTACTCGGAAATTTTTTTGTGCCCGATTTTTTGGGTAAAAATCGTTGAGGCTCGGGCAGCACGATTTAAAAAGGAAAAACATGATTTTTGTTTATTTCATTTGGATTGCAGAGCTCACAGTGGGGTTTGGAGACTTGGAGTGTTGGAGAGGCTTGGAGATTTCGCTATTTTGGAGGTAAATCAACTACGTGGAGGAGAAAATCGAAGAGTACTAAGGAGGAGACCAATTATCTCCATAAAAGCGGTATGAGCACCAACGTTTTTTGTTTTCATTGTTTTGAAACTTTGTTTTTGTTTTTTTTCAATGTTTTTGGTTGGGTTTGGAATGGGGTTTTTGACATTTGTCCAATGTAATTTTTTTTTAGTTTTCTTGGTTGGGTTTGGAATGATGTTTTTTACATTTGTTCGATGTATTGTTTTTTTAGTTTTTTTGGTTGGGTTTGGAATGGAGTTTCTTAAATTGTATGTAATTTTTTTTTAGTTTTTGTACAATATAAATAGTCAAATACTAAATTGTAAGTTTGTAACATGTAAATACTAAATTGTAATCCTTATTTTCTTTTAGGTTCACCGAAACACCATTTAAGTTTTCAACTTCAATGTTCAAAATCAAACATGCTAAGGAAATTGGACCCTTTCTGGGAATTTGGTGAACCTAATTCTCCGAATGATAGACTAAACTTGACTTGCAAGTTGTGTGGGCACCATATGTCCGGGGGGGTGGATAGATTGAAGTATCATCTTGCAAAAATCCTTGGATTTGATGTAGGGCCTTGCAAAAATACAAATCTTGAACTCATCCAAAGAGCCATGAAAGCATTGGAAACTTTAGACCACAATAGAGAGGCCAAAGAAGAAGTGAAGAAGCATCTAAAAAGGTCAGCTGAACAAGCAAGTGCCACTGGTTCTACTGCAGCATCAACCAATCCGGTAGCTGCTTCATCATTTTTTGTTCCTCGAACCACACCTGGTTCACAGCCATCTATCAGTTCAATGCTAAAAAACTGAGAAAGAACAAGCTGACAAGTTGCTGGCAAAATTTCTCCTTTGGAGTGATATTCCTTTCAGCATTGTAAGGAATAATCCATTTTTCCAACTTGCTATTGATGTTATTGCAACTGTTGGCCCAGGGTACAAAATCTGTTCTTATCATAACATGAATGGTCGGATTCTTCAAAATGAAAAGCTTGACTGCACCAAAAGATTGGAGGATTTTAGGGCATCATGGGCACAAACAGAATGCACTGTGATGTCAGATGGTTGGACTGACCAAAAGGGGAGAACTCTTATAAATTTCTTGGTTAGTTATTCCAAGGGGACTATGTTTATCAAATCTTTTGATGCATCTTCACAAATCAAAGATGCAAGAACTTTATGTGATTTGCTAGATGTGTTTATTTTGGAGGTGGGTGTAGAAAATGTTGTCCAAGTCATAACAGACAATGCTGCAAATTATGTTGTTGCTGGCAGGATGCTTATGGACAGACATCCTACTTTATTTTGGACACCTTTTGCTGCACACTGTATTGATTTGATGTTGGAGGACATAGGGAAAATTCCTTTTGTCAAAGATATTGTTGAGTCATCTAAAACCATTACAAAATTTATATATAACCATACATTTGTGCTTAGCTTGATGAGAAGATTCACCAACAACAAAGAGTTAGTGCGCCTCGCCATTACATGGTTTTCCACCAATTTCATATCTCTTCAATCCCTCTTGAATTTTATGTGGGATGTGAAGAGAATGTTTCTTTTAGAAGAGTGGCGTGCATTGCCAATGAGCTGCAAGCCAGAGGGAGAGGCCGTATGTAGACTAGTTTCATACCAGGAAGACTTTTGGGTGGGAGTGTAGGTGGTGTGCGCTGTTACTGAACCTTTGGTAAAGGTTCTTCGGTTAGTTGATGGTGAGAAACCCACAATGGGCTATTTGTATGAGGCCATGGACAGGGCCAAAGAAGCCATTCGGGCCTATTATGATGATAAGGGAGATGAGGGGTTTCAGAGACAACTCCTCCTATGGGGAGTGATTGATGAGTGATGGAACAACACACTTTATCGTCCCATTCATGCTGCTGGGATTTTCCTGAACTCTGCATTTTCTTACGCATGTGGATTTGTATTTGATGCTGAGATCATGGATGGATTCTTATCCTGTGTCCAGAAAATGGTGCGATCTCCAGCAGAACGTACAAAGATCTCTAAAGAAATTGAGACATATAGGATGGCACATGGCACATTTGGCTTTGACATGGCTGTGACTGATAGGACGATTAAAATTCCAGGTATTTTTTAGCTTGTAACTTTGTTTCAAATTTCATCGTCTCTTCAAATTCCATTTTTTCTTATGTTTATTTAAAATTTTATTTGTAATTTTGTTGTAGATGCATAGTGGAGAATGTATGGTGTCTAGGTACCCCTTTTGCAAAAGCTTGCCATTCGAATCCTCAGCCAAACATGTAGCTCCTAAGGATGTGAGCGCAACTGGAGTGTATTTGAAAAAATACACAACAAGAAGCACAACAGGTTAACACCTAAAAATTTAAAATATTGCAAATTTCCAAATAAATTTTTGAATTCATTAAACAATTTTCTTTTTTTATAATTATTAATTATTATTTCATGATATTTGCACAGGTTGGAGTCTTAGCAACTTAATGACATGGTCTACGTTTACTACAATCTTCGATTGTGGGTGAGGCAACTTGAGACGACACCTGATATGGAGGCCATCTCATTGGATGGAATTGACACCACTGCTACATGGAGGCTTGAGGCCGAGAGGCTCTCATGGAATCTGTTGATAATTGGTTAGTGCAAGATGTAGTGGAGGGGGAGGAGGAGGAGGTGACACCACCTGCCCGGGCTACCCCTGCCACCATTAGAGGACGTGGTCTACCTCCTATAGCTCCTACTTCTAGTTCTTCAGCTTCTAGAGCACAACAGTCTCCACTGCCAACTCCACCCGCACCAGCATCTACATCTAGAGGGAAAGGGAAAGCTATAGCATTTTCTCGCAAGAGGGGCAGAGGAAATCAATAGTATTAGTTATTTGGTTCATTTCATTTTATATGACATTATGACTCATGATATGAGATACATTATTATATTTTTTGTTGATATTATGAGCTGAGTTGGGACTCAGGAGTCGAGACTTACTATTTAGGACATGATTGACTGTTATGTGTGATTTTAGCACTAGAAATGATATTAAACATCTTATATATTAGTTCTTTTATCATATTTATGTGTCAATGTATTTATTTTATGTTGTAGATGGTTTAGATATTAAAAAAATTGAAAAAAAATGAATATTTTTGTACCAAATGATCTTTTCCCGATTATTACCGATTTCTTTCCAGATTATTACGATTTTTCCAATTTTTTCCTCGTGCCGATATTATTCCGATAAGGGTTAGTGCAATATTGCTAATAACAATAAGGGGTTACACTAGTAGTATAGGGACCTAACATGCCCCTCTCCTTCAAAAAGTGTTGTCCTCAACGCTTGAGTAGTTCTAGATGCTTCTATATAAAATTCTTGTCCTCCCATGTGGAATCTTCAGCGGGTAAGTTCTTCCACTTCATGAGATACTCTGAAATTGATCGATTTCGTAGTTGTCGGGTTCTTGTTTTTGTCACTGCTCCAAGTTCCAATATGATTTTTCCTTCCTCGTCAAGTTCTAGCAATATTGTTTGAACTGGGATTTTCTGCAACTTTTGAATGAGTTCCCACCCTGCTTCGGCATTCTTCCATTCATCACTTGCTTCGTTTATCAAATCTGGTTAGATAATTATACCAACCTCTAGCATTTATGCAACCATACATTCAATTCCATTCTTTTGGGCATATGCATCTCTATAAGGCCTGATGTTTTATTCGATTTTGCACCAAAGTGGCATTATCCTTTAAAAGTTGGAGAACTTGTTGTTGATACTCGATGTGATCTTTCACTGCTTGAACCTTTTTCTTCTCGATATGTCCTTCTGCCTTGAGAGTTTGAGAAGTGGTAATTTCTACCAATGCATTACAAGATATGGTCAGATTCATTTCTTGATGCTCGATGTGATCTTTCACTTGAACATTTTTCTTCTTGATATGCCTTCTATCTTGAACATTTTTCTTCTTGATATGCCCTCTATACCATACAAACTGATTTGGTTCTAAATATAAAGATGCAATATGTACCTTTTGTAACAGTTGTACCTCATGTAGATCAAAATATTTCTCCATATGTAATATCCATGTTACGGGGTCCTTGCCATCAAACTACCTCATATCTATCTTTGGAATATGGTCTTCAATCCAATGTTAGATTCTACGAAATCATGATTAACATTACTCTTGTTCTCATCATGAGTTTCCTCTACTACCTTTTCACCATTAGGAGGCCTTTCTTGTAGTAGCTTTCTCCCACCTTCCTTCAAAGCTTCCATGTCTTTCTTCAAAGCTTCCATGCCTTTCTTCCAATATGCTTTCATACCTTCGTTATTAGCTTCCATGGCATAGATAAAACTATCTATCCTAGTTTCAATCTCATTCTTCAAATCATCCATCCATTTTTTCTTACTAGGTGTTTCTATTTTCTTGATTCGAGTCATTCTTTTTCTGGCTTTTAGCAGATCGATCTTGAATATGTTGTATTTCTGAAATTTCGGATCTCCAAGTTCTGAAATTGCGACCTGCAGTAGCCCTCCGCATCCTCTTTCCAATGCCACCAATCTTATCGAAATTGGATTCTCTAGGAAAGAGTTATGCTCAATCTCCCAAGATGACTTGCTTATATACTTGTTCAGTAGAGCGAACTTGTACGACGTGCCATGCATCACTGTTTCGACCTTAGGTTCGGAAACGGATACCCAACAAACTACAGCCCATCTGCTTTCTGTCACTTCTTACGAAATTTGAATTCGATGCTTAGACAGAGAGTTATGACGATTTTCCCCAAGTCGCCTGTTGGGATGTAATTCGGGAGCCTGCAGAAACCCTAAATGTCTTGGACTGTATCTTCGAAAATATAGTGAAAAAAGATCTGAAATTCGGGTTTGCGCTTCACCAAGTTCATGGCTCAAATGGGTTTTAATTTAAGAGTCTGAAACTTTGTAGAAAAGTAATTATAGCAAAAATTCCACGATGACCTATTTGAGATGGAATTCTAGAGCTTGCAATAACCATAAATTCCTCAGATCAGATCTCCAAAAATATAGTGAGAGAAGATCTAAAATTCGAACCCGAGGTGTAGTGAGATTTCTTCTCAAATGTGTTTTTGTTTTAGCTTCTTAAATGTCGCAGAAAAAACATTATAGCAAAAATGTCACGATGACCTGTTTGGAGTAGCAGAACCCTAGAATCCAAAGCTCTGATACCAAATGTTATGAAACCAGTTCACAAAAAGATAGAAAAGATAGCTAAACGCCTTAGAAATAAGCCTCTTCGAGGGGGAAACCTCCTTTACATTACACAAATGAACAATTCTTGGATGATACAAATGACAAAACCTCCTTTATATATATAGGAGTCTAAGGGGTCATAATATAATCAGAACCGACATAACATTAATAATGTAAGGGCACAATAATAACATAGTGGGCTTCCATGGGGCACAATAATAACAATATGGGGACTACATGGGCACACCAATATAATAAGGGGGTTGCACTAATAACAATAAGGGGTTACATTAGTAGTCTAGGGACCTAATAGTATTTCCTTTTATTGTTGACCACTCAAGGAAAACTTGGATTTATTTTCTGAAAACCAAGGATGAGGTTTTCTGTCGATTCAAAGAGTTCAAGGCTCTAGTGGAGAATCTGACTGGGAAGAAAATAAAAGTTTTGCGCTCAGATAATAGCGGAGAGTATGTCGATAAGGACTTCACTGGATTTTGTGCTAAGGAGGGCATCAGAAGATAGTAGATAGCTCGCTACAATCCGAAGCAGAATGGGGTAGCAAAAAGAAAGAACATGACTATTACAGAAGCAGCTAGGGCCATGATGTATGATCAGGATATGCCGAAATTCCTGTGGGCGGAAGCATGCAACGCAACAATCTCTGTTCAAAACAGGACTCCTCATCGGGCGTTGGGCAAGATTACTCCAGAGAAAGTTTCATAGGAAAGACACCCGAAGTCAGTCATTTCAGGGTATTTGGGAGTTTAGCATGTTGCCGCATACCAGAGGAAAAGAGGAAGAAGTTAGATCAAATTGCTTAAAAGGGATATCTGTGGGATATAGTGAGAACGCTAAGGGATATAGAATCTACCTTCCAGGGAGCAGGAAGGTAGTAGTTCGATGAGATGTAATGTTCGTGGAGGACAAGGCTTTCAGAAAATCTCATGAGATGCCTTCTGAGGAGCTGTCAAAAGAGGCGCCGCTGGTTAGGCCTCTTCAACCAATGAAAGCAAAAAAAGTATTCCTTGAGTCAAGAAGATTCTCAGGATGAGGAGGAGGAGCCAACAGAAGCACCTGCTGGCAGAGGAAGAACTAGTAGGGAACTTCGTCAGATTCTGCGAGATGCAAAGGACTTCATCAGTGTGCCAAGAAACAATAAGAGGGAGCAAAAACAGTCAGATAGATATTAGGCATTAGTAGCTCAAGATGGGGAGCCTGCTAGTTTCAAGGAGGCAACTCAAAAATCAAGTTTGGCTAGACGCGATGGTAGAGGAGTACAACTCCATAATGGTGAACGATGTCTGGGAGGTAGTGCCAAGGCCTCAAGATAGATCAGTGGTAGGTTCGAGATGGATTTACAAGATCAAATACGATGCAGACGACAATGTTGAGAAATACGAGGCTAGGTTTGTGGCTAAGGGATATGATCAAAAGGAAGGAATTGACTACGAGGAGACCTTCGCCCTGGTAGCCAGGTATATGTCTATTAGGACCGTGATATCTCTTGCAACTCAGATGGGATGGGAGATTCATCAATTGGATGTCAAAACGACTTTTCTAAACGGGGTAATAGAAGAAGAGGTATACATTGAACAACCAGAGGGCTTTGAGACACATGAAAAGAAGTCTCATGTATGCAGGTTGAAGAGAGCCTTGTATGGGTTGAAATAGGCACCTAGAGCATGGTATGGTCGAATTGATGGCTACTTGTAGAAGATGGGATTTGTCAAGGGTGACGCAGATCCAAAGCTCTACTATTAGGTTGTAGAGAATGAGCTGCTAATCTTAGTATTGTATGTAGATGATCTTTTTTTAACAGGATCATCCAGGCTCATCGGGGACTGCAAGAAGAATCTAGCCACAGAATTTGATATGAAGGATTTGGGACGAATGCATTATTTCCTAGGGTTGGAAGTTTGGCAGCAAAAGGGAGAGATCTTCCTTGGGCAAGGGAGATATGCTACAGAAACCCTGAAGAGATTAAGGATGGAGGACTCTAGACCCATGACTACTCCAATGATCACCAACTAGAAGAAGATTGATGCATCAGAAGACAAGGATGTTGACCCCACCTTATACAAGCAACTCATGGGTCCCTGATGTATCTGGTCAATACCAGGCCAAACATTTGCTACGCTGTCAACACCCTCAATTAGTTCATGGTGGAACCGAAGAGGTCCCACTGGGCAGCAGCCAAACATGTTCTCAGGTATTTATAGGGAACAGTCGATTATGGACTCTTGTACACCAGGAGTAAGGATATCAGATTGAGTGGATATACTGATGCAGATTGGGCAGGAAGTTCAGTGGATCAGAAAGGTACCTCTGGGTACTATTTCAACATTGGATCAGGAATGACCTCCTGGTGCAGGAGAAAACAGATGTATGTGGCTCTGAGCTCATCTGAGGCAGAATAAATGGCAGCAAGCACAGCTTCGTGTGAGGCCATATGGCTTAGAAAACTGCTTGTGAACCTATTCAGAAGGAATATGGAGGTGACTAGGATCATGTGCGATAATCAAAGTTGCATCAAGCTCTCTGAGAATCCAGTGTTTCATGATAGGTTGAGGCATATTGATATCCGATGTCACTTTGTTAGGGGTTGTGTCCAACGAGGAGCTGTACAGTTGAGCTACAATCCTACAGAAGAACAAGTGGTGGACATCCTCACCAAGGCCTTTGGAAGGACAAAGTTTGACTACTTTAGGGAAAAGATGGGGATGGTAAAGAACCTGTTTTAGTAGCAAAAATGGGAGTGAAAACAACATGGATGTAGAGGGAGTTGTAGTGCGGATGCAATGTTGGGAGAAAGGACCAGCAGCAGCACGAATGCAGAGGGAGTTGTCGTAAAGATGCAGCAGTGGAAATAGCAGAGCCATAAGCAGCAGTACAAGATGCAGCAATGCAAAGGATGTTGGGCAAGGAGGCTTAGCATCAGCACAGGGACCGATGCCAGATGATTAGGGTGATACTCAGTGAGGAGTAGTACTAGAGCACATTTCTCGCTAAGAGGGAGTGTTGATTTGGGGTAGCATCTGATGTGCTCTAGCACATCAGATCTCCAATACCTAGAAATGGTTTGGGCAGATTTTGAATAGTTTGGGAGAGATTAAAATAATGAGGTCGCTAAGTCTAAACATAGGGAAAATAAAATATTAATGTGAATTAATATAAAACTATGTTAGAAGAGTCCAAAATTCATGGATCAAGCCAGAGTTAATCTTAGCCGTTGATTAGGGACTTAATCTCGGTCATTGATTTGTCAACGAGAAAAGTATAAGAGGAGGCTTAAGGGTCACTTGGAAGACACACTGAGGGAGACTAGTCAGTTCAATTTCTGGAGCGGGGTTAGTTGAGAAATTCGAACTAGTAGTTTAGTGAGTAGTTAGGAGACAACATGTACGGAATAGAGAGAATGGAGTAGCCATTGGAGATCATCGCTGAGGCAGGAGAGGCACACGTAGGGCATTTCAAGCAGATACAGAGGCAACAGGAGACTACGCAGTCACTAGAGGCCCTATGTGGGTGACACAGAGAGCCCAAGGATTACACAGTCAAGCACGGGCTGGGAGCCACGCAGAGGTCAGCGAAGTTGATGCTGGGACTAGGAGAAGTGTTGCAGAAGTTTTGTCTCTATGGGTAAGCCAGTTTGGCACCCTGTTGTACTGAAGAATTGCTGAATAATAAAAATCCTCTCTTACTGCATTGGTTTTCCCACATTGGGTTTTTCCAGGGACTATTGTCCAAAACATATGTGTCAATGTGTTGATTCTTGTACATGTGTTTGTTTCTGTATTACGATGTGATATCTGCAGCAAAATTTATTTTAATGTTTATTGAAGGAATTTCATAAATAACTTATTGAAGAATAAGTAGGAAAAGTAAATCAGATGTTGCAGTGATAGAATTTTCACAAGAAGAACATCTACATACAGAAGAATGATTACAGGTTCACCATTTACAAACTTAATATAAAGGTTTGAATCAACAGAGCTTTTTTGTGAAGCCTATTCTTGGTAGGTATGCATCCATTCTAGCATACCATTTCCTTGGTGCTTGCTTAAGGCCATATAATGCTTTATTCAACCTGCAAACATATGCCTTCCTATCTTTAACTTTGAACCCCGAGGGTTGCTCTATATAGACTTCTTCATCTATCGTGTCATTCAGAAACATTGTCTTGACATCGATTGGGTGGATGTTCCATCGCATTGACGCTGCCAAAGGGACTAATGATGGAATTGTTGTATATCTTGCTATTGGAGCAAATGTCTCTTCATAGTCGATGCCTTCAAGTTGAGAGAAGCCTCTAGTCACAAATCTTGCTTTAAAATTATCTATACTTCCGTCAATTGCATGTTTGATCTTATAGATCCAGTTGGAAATAACCACAAATGTGTCTTCAGGCCTTAGTACGATCTCCTAGACTCCATTTTTGATTATAGATTGATACTCTTCATTCATGGCATCCTTCCATTCTTGGTTATTTACAACCTCTTCAAAGGAGGATGGTTTTGCTTCTATTGGTTTAGTCATGTATGCAACATATCCAGAATATCTCTTGGGTTTCTTGCTTTCTCTAAATGAGCTTGTTGTTGCTCCATGACCTTCTGCATCAAGTAGTGTAGATTTCAACCAATTAGGTCTTTTCCTTGTTTCAGGGATGACCACAAGTTGAACAGGTTCACATGGACCTTCTTGTTCTTGGTGTGATTCTTCTTTCCCTTGGTCAACTTCTTCCTCAAATATCGGAAGTTCTTCATCATCAAAGTCTAGGGAAAGTTCTTTTGATTTTTTGAATGCTATGCTCTCATCAAATATGACGTCACTGTAGAGCCTCTAACCTACACCTCATTATTCACTAATATTTACTGCTTTTCATCATCTATCTCTCTCTTTCACCTCATTTTCCCTGTTAAACCACCCAGATCATTACATTAGATGGCATTAGGCATGATCAAGTGAAATTTGCTAATGTGTGGCTGTTTTGTTTAGATTTTGACATATTTACAGGCATTCCGCAGCTCTCTGCCGATTCCACAGCTATCTGATGATTCCGCAGCCATCTGGAGATTCCGCAGCCTTTTTGTTGTTCTTAAGGTTCCACGTGTCACTTTTCCAAATGAGCCACATGGGTACTTAGGTATCAAGGTGCTCAAGATTCCTGTGCCATTTGTTCAAACATCCACGACATCCATACCTCCGGTCAAACAAGGGCAAAGATCCGGTCAACGAAGGCAGCTAACGGTGATGCGTGAGCTGTTTGGTCACGTCAGCTCAGACGGTGGCTTGCCCGTGTTTTGCAGGACGTGGGGAACATAATCTAAGTTCGGATTTAATCCCCATGACGACCAGGACCTCCAGCTCACCCACGCAGGCTCATAACGTGTCTATTTAGTTTTAATTGCACATGACAGTTTGTTATTTTTCCGTTTCTAGCAGCACGCATAGGCCATCCTTCAGATGCCTATAAATACTTGCGTCTGCGTACGCTTAAGAAGACTTTTATTGGCTGTATGTTTGTGAACTTATTATAATTTTGGAGCATTTGCAAACTCTGTTTTTATCGTGCTGTTCTAGCACTCTGTACTGTGAATTTCTGCATATGGAGAAATAGAACCAGCGTTATTTTGGAGCTTTCAACACTTTGAGTTTTCTTGGGTTATGTGAATGGAGGGCCCCTGTTCATACTAGCCCTGTATAGTATTTTCATGTTTAATATTTTCTTTTCTTGATCAATGTACAACATGATTTACTTCATTTTAATTCATTTTGGATCATTTCTTTAAGCTGATCAGCTTTGCTTTTTGCAGGTTTTGACCCGGGATTATTTGTGTGTTTTATGTGTTTGCTTTGCATCTAGTGGTAGTTTTCATTTGACAGATTTAAAGCTGCTGATCCTTACTTTATTTCCATAAATAATTTTTAGTTTCAATTTTCAAAACTGTCTGCTAATACATGTATGATCTCTTACTATAAATTGTTTATCTTTTTAGAGATCAAAATACTAATCATTTGCAGCTGACTTTTGAGTACTTTCTAGACTAATCCTTAGCTACTCTCTAATCGTGCTTTACACAGTACTATGTGATATAGGCAGAGAGTTAGAAAGAGCAAAATAATATCACTGGTCTTTAAAGTAGATTTTCTCATTTTTATCAGTTATTAGACTTACTTTCAGCTACTTCTTAATCGTGTCTTACACAGTACTATGTGTTAGAGGCAGAGAGTTAGGAAGAGATAAACTTTATAATTAAGTCTTTTAAGTGATTTTCTTATTTTTGCAGCAGCATGAATGGTGTCTAATGCCACTAGAGAGTGGTTCTTTGCTTTCAGTTATCTCAATTCATTTCTTTCAAAGTCTTCCTTTTCAGCAATTAGTTAGGAATCACTAATCACACATCCTCACTCATTTAGAATTCACTACACACACACCATCACTCATTGTTTATAAATACATCACTCCATTTTAGGAAGATAAAACAATCATAAACAACACCCCCAAACGACAAAAAGCTTTAAGAGGTTGCTTAAGTACATATAGTACACCTTCACTTCATCAGCTTACGAGCCCCGGGTTGACAATTAATGATATCAATTTAGGAATACTAAATTGACCAAACATTTGGCGCCGTTGCCGAGGAAGTGAAATTAAGAGCCATATTCTTAGAAAAAAAAAAACATAAAAATTTCAAGGAAAGAAGTTGATAACCTATCAAAGTATGCTCTCCTCTTGCACTGCAAGGTGATCTGGAGGATCAGAAAAGAGAAAGTTATTGATTTGGTAGTTTCTTGAGTATGCTCTCTTCTTGCACCTAGAGTGAACTGGAAGATCAGAAAAAAGAACTATTAACTTGACTTGAAGAAAATAATAAAAATGACATGCATAGAGCTAGAGATTCTAGAGGAAGGTTTTTAGCTAGAGCTCGAAGTTCAATTTTTACAAGTCCATCTGCTTCAAGGGATAGACAAGAGACACCTCCCTTATCTCCAACCGACACTCCTAGTCCTAGAATTCCTGGAATTCAAGAGCCAAAAGTTGACTCTCCTACACCTTCTATTGAATTTGAACTAGGAGGAGACTCTTCCCTTTCTCCTACAGAAAGACCAATTGTAATTGAGGAAGTAGAATCATCTGAGGAAGAAGGAGAAATCTCTTCTCATTCACCTTTTGTAGAAGAACCAGAAGATTTTGAAATCCCTAGGAGAACCATCATGGCAGAGGAAGAAGTAGGTGGTAGAGGTAGAGGTAGAGGAGGAAGAGGAGGAAACAATGGAGGAGGTAGAGGTCCCATTGGAGGAGGAAATAGAGATGGGGATAACTCATTTGGGTTTCCTATCGTTGATGAGGATTCCCGAGCCACCATGAAAAACATATCACCATCTGTCCTCCCTAACTTCCATGGGTTAAGATCTGAGGACCCTGAAACATTTTTATTTGAGTTTGAAGTGGTGTGTCGAACTTATGACTATCTGGATGACTCCCAGAAACTCAAATTGTTCCCTTCAACACTGAAAGATCAAGCCTTGAAATGGTTCATGGGGTTACGTACTCAATCCATTAGGACTTGGGATGAAATGAAACAAACCTTTTTGGATAGGTATTTGGACTATTGTATGCCTACTAATCATAAGGACGAGGTTTTTAAAATGATACAAAAAGAAGATGAGAGCTTAGAAGATTTACTTGAAAGATTTCAATATAACTTGGAAAGAGCAAAAATGAGTACCTTGGATGATGAGACCTTAAAAGCCCTCTTATTAAAAGCCATTAGGGATGAATGGATAGATATCTTAAACATGATGGGGAAACGGGATATTTCTCAACTTCCACTCAATGATATAGCAGAACTCTGTATCCATCTCTCAAGAGGCAAATCAAAACAACTCAAAAAGGGCCTAGAGATCCTTCTCTCCTTAGGGCAAATAAATCTGCAACAGGATCAGTGAGTAGGGCTGAAATCGGCAGTATGTTTGATGAATTTAAAACTGACATCTTAGGGAATCTTAGTGAACAACTAGATACCCTTAAGATCCATAATAAACAGAAAGCAGAAATTGAGGCCTCAGCCATCTTTTGCTCAAAATGTAGAAAAAAACATGCTTTAAGGGAATGTCCCTTGGAAGCACAAGTTGTGGAAACATGTGTAATTTGCTCAGAAACCCATCAGACCAAGGATTGTCCTTCAATTCCTGGCCTCAAAGAAGTCTTTCAAGAAGATCCAAGTACGCTTGAATCTCTTTGTTTTATTGCAAGGAGACTTTGGCAAGGACAACAGAATCAAGGGTTTAACAACTCTATGAATTCTCAATCCCAACCAAATTGGAACCCTTGGCAACAACCTTGGCCTCAACCTCAAAATGCTTTTCAAGCATGGTTGCAAAGCATGCAAAATCCTTATGGGAGATTTGCCCAATTCTATCAATATCCTCCATCCTTTCAAAATCAGCAAGCTACCCAATTTCCAAATCAAAGTCAACAGATGTCATTTCCATACC
This sequence comes from Pinus taeda, assembly GCA_000404065.3. Classification (NCBI taxonomy): domain Eukaryota; kingdom Viridiplantae; phylum Streptophyta; class Pinopsida; order Pinales; family Pinaceae; genus Pinus; species Pinus taeda. Next base: position 43,119 of record APFE031348217.1, read on the forward strand.
CTCAACAACAACAACCCCCTCCACAAAATCAGAATTCTCAACTCTCCCAGCAGAATTCAAATCAACTTCCCTCTCAGCCATTACCCAATCCAAATAATAGGAACCCTCAAAATGCTTACATGATGGAAGGTCAACCATTCCCTACCTATATGGTTGTTCCTCTCAATGAAGTACAACTCAAATCAGGTAGAATCCTAGATCAACCTTCTACAAGTGTTCAACAACCAAGCATTTCCGAGGAAGAATCTCTCAAAGTCAATAAGGGTTCTGAAGTATCCCTTCAAAACCCAAACATTCAAGAAAAAGAAAAAGAATCAACTCCCCTAGTTGAGCAACCTACATCTTCAACTACACCTCCTTTTCCTGAAAGATTACAAATTGACAAAGGAGTGGAGAAGCAAATTTGGTTGCCTGACTATAATTTTCTAGATGAATTGAAAAATGTCTGTATCAAGATCCCCTTGTTACAAGCCATTAAGGAAATTCCCATTCTAGCAAAGACAATAAAGGAGTTGAGTTTGAAGAAAACAGGAAAAAGAACCAAGATACCAAAAGGATACATCTAGTTGGAAAAATTGCAGACATAATGATGGGTAAGATTACCATGCAAAAATATGTGGATCCTGGTAGCCCTATTGTCAAAACTCATATTAATGGGGTTGAAATCCCAAATAATTTGATTGACTTAGGAGCTGCGATCAACATTATGAGTAGACAGACCATGGATCAGTTAAAGCTTCCTAACCTTCTATTTACACCTACTTTGCTGCAACTTGCAGATCGTTCAATCATTAAACCTGATGGTGTATTGGAAGACATTCCAGTCTCTCTAGATTCTTGGGAATATCCAGTTGATTTTATGATTTTAACCCCCAAGAACAATCTAGGAGGACATCCTCTTATCTTAGGAAGACCTTGGCTAGAAACAGCTGACGCCTTCATCAGTTGTAGGTCTGGGGACATGTATATATCAGATGGTAATTCTACCAAGAAATTCAACTTGTATCCTCCAGCAAAGGCAATAACAGAAATAGGAGAAGATGAGTGGGTCGATGATGAGGATACTATTCAACCTGTTCTAACCATCTCTGAAATTAGTGAGGATAGTCAAATTCTAAATACATTAAAAAATTTTGAAGTACCTTTAGAATATGACTCTACACAGTTTCAGTTAGATGCAGACATTGAATATCTCTCCTCTAAACAGATGTCTCTCTTCTCAATGGAAGAGTTTGGTAGTTCTACAGTTGAAATCTTCCCAGGAAAAACATTGAACATTAACAAAAATTTGGGAAGACCACAACAAGAAGAATTAACTAAACTGTTGCAAAAACATTCCACTGCCTTTGCATGGGAATACACTGACATGAAAGGAATCGATCCTAAGACTTGTATTCATCACATCTATATTGAAGAAAACAACAAACCTATTAGGCAACCACAAAGAAGGATGAATCCAAATCTTAGGGAAATCGTGAAAGAAGAACTCCAGAAATTGCTCAAGGTAAACTTCATTTACCCCATTTCAGATAGCCAATGGGTTTCTCCCTTGGTTATAGTGCCCAAAAAGAATGGTAAATGGATAGTTTGCATTGATTATCGAGAACTGAACAAGGCAACATTAAAGGATCATTTCCCTCTACCTTTTATTGATCAGGTACTAGACACTTTAGCAGGTAAGAAGTACTTCTCATTCTTGGATGGTTTTAGTTGGTATAATCAAATTCAGGTAGCACCTGAAGATCAAGACAAAACCACATTTACTTGTCCTTGGGGAACTTTTGCCTACCGAGTACTCCCTTTCGGATTGTGCAATGCACCAGCTACATTCCAAAGGGCTGTACTAGGAATTTTTTCAGACTTGATTCATGATTGTGTAGAGGTATACATGGACGATTTCACAGTTTATGGTAATACATTTGAAGAAGCTTTGGAAAATTTGGAAAAAGTACTGGTAAGATGTAACGAAACAAATCTTTCTTTAAGTCATGAAAAGTGTTTTATGATGTTTACTGAAGGGATTGTTTTAGGACATCATATTTCAGGAGATGGAATTAAGGTTGATAAATCCAAAGTTGAGGTCATCTCTAAGTTACCTATTCCAAATTGCCAGAAGGATGTTAGAAGTTTTCTTGGGTTTACTGGGTACTACAGAAGATTTATTGAAAACTTCACTAAGATAGCATCTCCTCTTTTCGAATTGCTTACTAAGGACTGTGAGTTCAAATGGGACCCTGAGTGTCAATCTGCTTTTGAAGCTTTAAAGACTAGAATATCTGAAGCACCCATCTTAAGGGGGCCAAATTGGAAACTCCTTTCCACATTTCCACTGATGCTTCAGATACAGCTCTAGGAGCTGTTTTGGGACAAAAAGATTTGATCCCTTATGCCATTTATTACACAAGTAAAAATTTGATTCCCACCGAGTTAAATTATACTGTTACAGAAAAAGAGTTCTTAGCTGTGGTACATGCGATCAATAAGTTTAGACACTACATAACCGGCTATGAAACCTTTGTCCATATTGATCACTCTGCCATAAGATATTTAATGAATAAACCTGTCACTAATGGTAGAGTTACAAGATGGCTTTTACTTTTACAAGAATTCAACATTACTGTGTTAGATAGACCTGGAAAAAAAAACACAGTAGCTGATTTCTTGTCTAGAATCCAAAACACTAATGAAGATTCTCCAGTAGAAGATAAGTTTCCAGATGAATACCTGTTTGCAGTGACTACCAAGACTCCTTGGTATGCAGATATGGCTAATTATCTTGTTACAGGGAAGCTTCCTCTAAACTTATTTCCTAATGAGAAAAGGAAAATCATTCAGGAGAGTGCACATTATTCTTGGA
>APFE031348228.1:0-10353 GCA_000404065.3 Pinus taeda
TATACATTATCCTATGAGAAACCAAGTTTTTTTCGATCTTACCTTAGGTCCAACGCTTGTTGTAGCAGCCTAGCTTCGTTGATCCAGATGAGCTCCTCCTTCACTTTGAAACCTGCATACACTAACAATCAAACGATTACATAACACCTGAATATTCCATAAACAAAGCATATTCAACATATAGACCAAGGAGTATATGAAACAATTCATTAACAACAAATCATTGAGAAGAATGGACTTATTTGTATTAAGGAAACAAAAAAGAAACCATTACAACCTGAGCCTTAGTGTTGTGCAAGTTCCTCCCAGGGTCCAGCAAGAGCTTTCCTCTACTTTGACAAGCTCACCCACTTCCAAATGAAACAAGAAAGGATGGTAATCTCTCCTCACAAGCTTACAATGGAAGTCCTAATTCCAGCAGCATCTACCCTTTGGAATGTTCAGCTTTCAACCTCCCCTCCCTTGGCCCAATGCCTGTATTTATAGTGTTCTAGAGGAAGTTATTCAGTTCCAACATCAATGGGATACTCCCTCTTTTGGATGGGGTAGCTCCTCTCTTGATGGGATAAGTTCCTCTATCATAGGGATGCATGAACCATCTGGAGGCGCTCAATACACGTCAAACACTCTTCTAGAAAGCTCTAGAAGTGACCACAAGTAACTTTTTTAAGATGAAACTCGCGCCTTTTGACCTTTACAGGAGTACGCACCCATCCCTTGACTTACAGAGTGTACAAGTACGTAGGTACAATGAGCTGGGATGCGTACACGCAGGCAAGGTAGAGAGAACCTGCGTACCCAGAGATAAACATGTTTTTAGTGACTTTCTCTCTTTTTTGAAGCTTGACATGAAGAGCAGAGGTATTAGGCTTGACAAGGAGGATAATATGACTATTGATGGAGCACTATTAACTGAAGATAGTCATGGTGACAAATTTCAGTGTAACACCCATCATACACCGCAACTCGCGGTCCTAAGCTTTAATGCAATACACGGATTTTGTCAGCATATTGCAGCTTAAAGTGGTTACCCCATTCATTATGTTCCGCAATTGCTCGTCTTCTTCCTCCGAATCATCAGTGTATGGTTTCACGTAATCCTGTGAAATTCTCCATTCCTCCCTTACCTTACCCTTTATTGGCCTTTATGCAGCGATTTGGTAGATGCAACCCAAGGCTTTGTCCTACTCGTCATCGTGTATAGGTTCCGTGTAGCAGGGTCCCTTGGTTGGATCTAGTGGAACAACTACACCACGTGACCTTTTCTCAAATATCATCTTCCTGTGCTTGAAATTAATAATCCCATTCATGTCGATAGCCCAGTCTATTCCCAACAATGCGGGGTATGGGCTTTTCTCGTCCACTATCTCATTAACTTCAAAATTCATTCTAGTGCTTGCACCATCCAGGTCTACAGTGATTCCTTACAGCCTACCCAGGGGCAAGATCTTCTACTGATTTTCCATCCGTAATTGGATCGGAGACCATTGAAGTGGGGGCTTTCCAATACGCTCCCACGTTTTCTTGGGCAAGACGTTTGCATCTAAACCAAGGTTCAGAATGACCTAATCCATCTCATAATCACCAATCCACGTTGTTAACTGCATTTCTTGTCTGTTCCATGACGTATGCCTCCCCATTCATTGGACTATGCGAGGTTCTCCTCATCCTCTGTATTTTTTAATTACCTCCTGCAATCCTTTCACACCCTATTATCGCAAAGTAACTTCATGCAATTTTCTATGAAAGTTGTTAACATCGAGGGACCTTTATACGGCTCATACTGATTTCCTTCTAAGATTGCACCACTCCTTAGTACCATATTTACTTTAGGTTCTTCATCACGTGGTTCGGCCCTTATCATCTTGATATTTCGTGTCATTGTAGGAGGTGTTGTCATTTTGTTGCAAATCTATGCTAGCAGCATAGGGAAATCTAGCAGTTCATGGTCGAATTGTTTGCAATAGGGACATGATACTAGAGTCAATTTTTGCAATTCCACACGTAGTGTCCTGGTCCTCCACAATTGTAACAAATTAGCTATCCTCGACCCCTTCCTAGTCCCATTCCACCCCATCCTCGACCTCATCCTTGGAATCCATAGCGTGCAAATGTTGCAACTAGATTTTGACCTCGTCCTACAATCTGTATTTGGTAGGTAGATGCCTGATCCACCAACATTTGGCAATCTCTGTCCTCGTGATACATTGATCTACAAAAGTTGCAAAAGGGTTGTTGGGGGTTCTGATTGTATTTTGGCAATAGATGGCAATTATCCATGTTGTGTTTTCCTACTACTTGACAGATTGCGCACCAAAGTGAAGCGATCACGCTCGGCCCTGCCTATGCCTTTGGTCACAATCGTGCTGGTCCCCACATGACCATAAGGTTTACCGTGACTGGACAATGGTCTTTATCATGTCCCTGGCCCCTACACTTGATGCACCAAACTTCTTCCCGAACTTTTGGCAGCTGGTATTGTTTTAACTTTTGTATTTCCAAACATAAATTTTGGACCTACACTTGGATTTGCTAAACTCCCAAACCTGGGTCCTATACCGACATTTTGTGTAGCCACATTGCTGCCTCCAGTGCTTCTGCTTGGGTTGAGATCTTCTGCTGTGACAAAGTTGATTTCAGATATGGCGTTAGTGATGCGATGAACCAAGCGTAGTGTTGTGCATCCATCATGGTCATGGTGGCTTCGTGAATAGTGCTTATTAACCTCTGATCTAGATCCCACAGGGTCTCACTAGGAAACATCGTGATTTGTTTGAATCCTACGACCAACTGCAACTCTCATTTTGGCCAGCTAAACTCCTTTTTTAACTCCGTGTAGATTGTTGCTATCCCCGCCTTTAGGTTGATGCCTGAATACTTCATATACCATGCTAGCACTTGGTCCTGTAGTGTGCTAGCTAAGACGACTTTCTTGATATCATCATTCATGATCTGCTGCGCATTCCATACTGAATTCAATACAAGCCAAAACTTTTCCAGATCTTCACTTCCTGCTCCCGTGAATATTGGTAATTGGATGGTTCTTGCCATTACTATCATCCTGATCCTTCGTTGCTCTTTCCTCTAGCGTCCCTACCTTTCACACCAGACACCCCTTAGGCAAATCACGGTCCCAGCAATGGAACCATTTGTTGGCTTATATGGGCTTGACCCAATTTCGGAAGAATTATTTAGCCAAAAAAATCTCGTATCTACCAGCCCTTTCGACAACAACCCGTGAAGTGCGGACTGAGGTCCCACCCGAGGTAGCAAGGGAGGGTGTTGGAACTAGGTTTCCACACCTTGGGGATGTCTTGGATGTGGTTTGGGGCTCACACGCTATTCTACAGCCTCGCGCTATGCTAGATCCGCACAGATCGGAATACCATTATCACATTTATTACAGATTGAATCACTTATTACTGGTTTGATCTAGTTAAAACAGTCTTTAGGCAAACATTTATTACTTTTGGTTACTTCGTGCATCAAGATTAACCAAGTTCACATGAATTCAACCATAGAAAATGCAGAAATCATAACAGTTTATTTATCATAAAAGATTAAAGTTGCAACCAACACAGAATTTAGAAGAAACTTATCTTTATTATCAGTCTTCCATAATACATCCAGATCCATCTTACGCACTCAGCTGCAAGGGTCCACACACACAGCTACAGACTTTCCAGGCCTCTGTACATAGAGCTGTAGAGCCTCTACCTTCTACCCTACTCCCTCGACTCGGACTTACAGACACTTTCAAGCTATTGCCTTTAAGGACCCATTACATTCCATCTTTTCAAAGAACTATTTTCCCTCATAGAGCCCTGCTCTATTTATACTTTCCCTTGGCCCGCAATCCCTTCGTGGACAGACTCTATTACTATTTCTTTACATTTTTTTGGGCAGACTACCCTTTGACTCAACTTACTATAGTTCGCGCTTCGCGCTTTCCACGGAGTCTTTTACTATAATATTACCCAAAATTCCAAGCTTCGTGCCCCATACTCGTTCCGCGAGGCTTGCACTACCCAACAGTCCCCTAACACAATCATTGTGACTCTTCCCGAGTCACTTACTGGCTTGGCTAGATGCTCAGTCTTGGCTATGTGGTTCACCTTTCGTTGAGTGCCGCTCGTCATCCAGCTACTCCTACTTTGTCTCAGATCCAGACATCACAGCGCCATTAAAAATTTAGCAAGTGAATATCATAATAGAGGAAGAACCGAAGTATGCTATGCTTGGAGATTACTGGGACGATGCTACAGTGCAAAACATCATTGAGATGCTCTGGGAGTATTGTGACCTATTCCCTACCAAGATTACGGAGCTGAAACTAATTCGAGGCGAACTAGGAATGATGAAGATAACTTTGAAACCTGACACGAAACCAGTAAAGTAGTGACCTTACCAATTGAATCCAAAATATAAAGCAAAAGTACGAGAAGAAATAGACAAGATGTTGGCAACCGGGATCATTAAACTAGTTGAGGAGTCTGATGGGGTAAGTCCAATGGTGGTACAGGAGAAGAAACAGAAGGGTGAGATCTGCATCTGCATGGATCTATAGAAACTTAATGATGCTTGTGTTAACAATCCATTTCCCACACCTTTTACTGATGAAGTCTTAGAAAATGTGGGGAGCAGGAAGCGAATTCATTTACGGATGGGTTCTCTGGATACCATTAGATCAAGATTGGACTGGAGGATCGAAGCAAGACAATGTTTGCTATGGAATGGGGTTACTTTCAGTATACTGTGATGCCATTTGGGCTGAAGAATGCACAGACAATATTTTCCTGCATTGTGGTAGCTACATTCAAGGAATTTATACATAAATTCTTGGAAGTCTATCTTGATGATTGGACTGTATTTGGCCTGGTTAAGAAACACAGTAAGATCTTATGATTAATGTTGGATACCTGCCGTCGACACCAGATTGTGCTCAATCTAAAGAAGTGTATGTTCCTTGTTCCTTTCGGGAACTTGCTGGGTCACATAGTTTGTAGGCAAGGCCTGATGGTGGATATGGCAAAGATTGTTGTAATATTAGGTCTGCAAGCACCGCGTAGTGTCAACAACTCCGTGCTACACTGGGACACATGGGGTACTATCGGAATTTCATAAAAGGTTACGCACATATCACAGCTCTAATGGAACAACTATTAAAAAAGGATGCCACGTATTGCTAGAACAAGGAATGTAACAAAAGCCTGGAATCGTTGAAGGAAAAAATTGTTTCTACCCCTATCTTGATCTTTCCAAAATGGGACGTGGAGTTCCACGTGCATGTTGACGTGTCGTGTATCGTGTTAGGAGCAGTACTTACTCAAGAAGGCACAGAGGGAGTTGACCACCTGATTGCTTTTGCAAGTCGAAGGTTGTCAAAAACCTAGAAAAATTACTCTACTAATGAGCAAGAGGGATTGGCAATGGTGTATGCACTCCAGAAGTATCGTCACGATTTTCTTGAAGGACATTTTAAGATGTATACTGATCAATCTACACTAAAATACCTAGTGAATAAGCCTGTGTTGGGGGCGGCACATCTGTCGATGGTCGTTGTTGTTTCAGGAATATGATTTTGAGGTTGTTGTAAAGCTAGGACATCTGAATGTGGGTCTAGACCACTTATCCTGGATTGAGATGGGCGAGGAACCCACGAATCTAGAAAAAGGACTCTCGGATGCCCAGTTATATGAAGTGTGCATTGTAGATGGCCACTTTGAAGATATAATTTATTTTTTGACTACCAGCATTGCGCTGCAGGGGTATTTTGTGCAACAAAAGAAGGAATTGGTGACACGAGCATTATATTTCACTGTGATTGTCAGCCATCTCTACAAGATGGGCCATGATGAGATATTACGCAGATATGTACTTGAGTTTGAGTGAGAACAGATCCTTGTCGAAGCACATGGAGGGGTTGCTAGTGGACATTATGTGGGTCGTGCCACAACCTAGAAGGTTCTTCGTGCTCGATTATGGTGGCCCACCCTACATCAAGATTCAAAAGCATATTTCCGAGCCTGCGATGTATGCTAATGAATAAGAAAGCCATCGTGAAGAGATGAAATGCCACTTCACCCATAGGTAACACTACAGCCATTTGAGAAATGGGCAATCGACTTCATCGGGCCTATTGAACCACGAGGGAACATGGGCGCGCGCTATATTATCACTGCGACCTTATACTTGACCTGATGGGTAGAAGCACAGCCAGTTACAGATTTCACAGCCACAACAACAGCAAAGTTCTTGTTCATGAACGTGTTGACCAGGTTTGGGTGTCCTAAGATTCTCATGAGTGATCGTAGAACGCATTTTTTAAACAAAACCATCGGCACGCTCACTGAGGAATTCCAAAGATATCACCAACAGAGCATGCCATACCATCCGCGAGTAAATGGGACCATTGAGGCATTCAACAAAACATTGGAAACCATGCTAACTAATATCTACAATGTGTGATGGAATGGTTTTGACTTGCGCATCCCTGTTGTGCTATGGGCATACCGAACCACGTGAAAAAAGTTAACAGGCCAGACACCATTTCGACTAGTCTATGGTAAGGAGGCCGTGATGCCTATAGAATATATTGTGTCCAGCCTATGGATTGCAGCAGCTATAGGAATGGCAGATCGTGAGGCTTTGGAGGAAATTCTCACACAATTCGACGAACTAGATGAAGAACGATTTCTGGTAGGATTTCATCAACAGGTACAAAAACAGTGCGAGAAATCATGGCATGATCACCATATCAAGGTGTGCATGTTCAAGAAGGATGACCTCTTATTATTATCAGTAAGTTTGAAAAATTCCAAGGTAAACTTCATATGCATTGGTTGGGGCCTTATGTCATTAAAGAAGTAACTGATGGGGGTGCAACTCAGCTGACTAAGCTCAAGGGAGACCCCTTCCTGGGAAGAGTGAATGGAAGTCGCTGAAGCTCTATACGGGCAGGCTGACTGCCTGACTAACCATTCCATGGAGAGTCTCACCACTTCGATCAGTTGAAAGAGAGTGAGAGACGTTAAAGTATTCTAGGGAAAATATGCGTCGGTATCTAGGTACGTGTACAATTGGCCAAAAATCAAGAGCATGGTTCTGTGGACAGAGCCATGCGGGTGTGCCGCTCCAAGGAATGATGACCGTTAATACCATTGTTCATGACAAGATGGATGCATTATGGCAAAAGGGAGTAGGCGACAGGAAATTAAGAGCCACAATACGAGCCAGATATGAAATGATTGACCACATATTTCACACGGGAAGGTCACACAAGCTGGAACAAGCGGTAATCCAGGCATTTGAAGTTTGCATGGCTTATAAATCACCATGGGGAATCCACTGGGAAACCTAGGCTTTGAAAATACAAATGGAATTTTTCATCATCTCTGCACTCGGCATGCACCCAAAGGTAGTAATCTGGCCGAAGAAGGGGCGGGACTCTTTAAGGAGTCCAGTATTGATATCTGCATGTATCCCATAGGCTGCAACATCACTAGCAGGGGATCTACTCGAAGAAAGGGAATGAAAAGTAGAATTGGTCCAGATGTCATCACCCCGCTTAGGGGCAGGACGACACGTTACAACAAAACAACAGAAGGATGGACAAACAGCAACCATGGGTGGAGATGCAGTCAATAAGTTGACTCAGATGGTTCTCGACAAGTGGGATTTGGTAGACAACAACTAAGGTCTTGCAAAATTGCAACACAGGTTGCAGTGGATGGTGTGAAGAGAAAATACGTTGGTTAGAAAGGGCTATGGCGGTACGAAGAGGGCCTGTATGTGGCTCCCCTACTCATGCTAAAATCCTTGGAGGGGGTGTTCTGTGTTAACCGAGCATAGCGGAATGAGCATCATCGGTTGCAAGATAGGGTAGAAACACTGAAGCCAAAAAAGCATTGCAGGAGACAAAGTAGGAGCAGTTAGATCACGAGCGCCACTCAACGAAAGGCGAATCGCGCAGCCAAGACTGAGCATCTAGCCATGCCAGTAGGTGACTTGGGATGAGTCATGATGATTGTGTTAAGGGACTGTTATGTAGCGCAAGCCCCACGGAATGAGTATGGGGCACAAAGCCCATAATTTTGGGTAATTTTAGGGTAAAAGACTCCGTGGAAAGCACGGAGGGCGAACTATAGTAGGTTGAGTCAAAGGGTAGTCTACCCAAAAATAATGTAAAGAAATAATAATAGAGTCGGCCCACAGAAGGATTGCGGGCCAAGGGAAAGTATAAATAGAGCAGGGATCTATGAGGGAAAGTATTTCTTTGAAAATATGAAATGTAATGGGTCCTTAAAGGAAATAGCTTGAAAGTGTCTGTAAGTCCAAGTCGAGGGAGTAGGGTAGAAGGTAGAGGCTCAGCAGCTGTGTGCGTAGAGGCCTAGAAAGTCTGTAGCTATGTGCACAGACGCTTGTAGCTGAATGCGCAGGGTGGATCTGGATGTATTGTCGAAGATTGATAATAAAGATAAGTTTCTTCTAAATTCTCTGTTGGTTGCAAATTTACTCTTATTGTGGAGGTAAATCCCCTCTGTGGACAGAGGAAATCCCACTAGCCTAAATAGGGTCTAGCAACAATCAAACAATGCTAACACGCAGGTTCCTAATTGAAAACTAAAGACCGATGACGAGGGCCTACCTCGAATCCAATGCTAGTACTTGTAGAAGAGTCGTCGCTCCCGTTCTTTCACTCCATCTGGTCACAATCCCCACGATCCTCGTGAACGGACACCTGCACATGCAAAGAACGACACAAATACAAGCATAAAATCCAAGAGATGCAAATCTATATCAGTCAGAAATGATATAACTCAAACATCATTATAAAGACAATAAGAGTGGAACCATAATGATAGTCGTCTATTATTATTGATAAACAAAGAAGAATACAACCAATTTTTGACGTCAAATCCTCCTTTAGCTGGGTGATCAGCAATACATGCCTTGCAAAGCTTGTTGGGAATGGGGAACAAGCCTCTCTCTCCTTGGATACTTGGACAAGGATCTCCTCATTAAAAATGTAGCCTGGTGAGGATGAAGAAGGCCTCTTGTAGCATGAGCTTAGCAATTCTCAGACTTTGGGACTTAGAATTTGGAGCTTGAAGAGTAAAATTACTAACTAGCTTGTGAAAGGCAAAAGGACAAGCTTATATAGAGAAAGGAGAAGGAGTTAGGATCATCCACAAGATTCATGGGATTGGCCTTATCATTAGGAAGCTTCCATGAGAGGTGGAGAACTACTTCCCTTCTATGGAGATTCGAAGCCCAACTGAACTAACTCAAGCTGGAATCAGTTCGTGAATAGGTTAGGAAGAACCTTCGGAAGTTTGTTGGTTAAAAACTTTACCCAACTGGGTTGGCGCGAGTGTGACTCTGAGACAGAGCGCCAGCTGGCGCACCCTCTTTGGAGGATTTCCCCCATTGGCATGAGTGATACACTGTGGAATAGCGCCAATAGAAAAAAGGCTACTTTTATGGATATTTTGCAGAAGGTGTCTTCAAGGCATATGAATTACATACTCAAGGGGATACAATGCAAGTGTTTTCAGGTTATGTCACTTCTCACAGGTCCCGGAATAAGTCCTCCAATGTGCGGGAGAAGGGGTAACAGGGACGGTGACAAATTACTGTGTAACAAATGCCCCCTAAAGCATGAGGCCCGAGAGAGAGAGGGGTGAAATGCTTTACAAGAACATGGCCAACTAAAAACACTGTCACTGGAGAACATGCATAAGAAGTACAACTGATATCTCAAGTACATGATGTATGTGGTATGGGCACAACCATCCATAATAGAGTACATAAAAATATAGATCCAAGGTATGGACGTAGCCATCCAGGAAGGATCGATAAGCAGACTCAGGCATGGTCGCAACCATCCAGTGAATGAGTCATGTAATGATTATAATAATCCACAAAATCGCAACCTGGACTTCAACAGACAAAATCCAAGGTCTTGCGCTCCATCTCGACCCGAACAAAGTACAAGTTCAAGCATGTGAATATGGGATTCGAAGTCAAACATGCAGGAACATCGTATGATTAGCAGTCAATGATGAAAATTGTTAACAGACACGAGAGGTACCACCAATAATGACAATGGTCCTCAAGGTACTATAGGTACAATCTACGGCGTGCGAATCAGTGAGTCGGCGTTGAACACCTGTAGAATCATTCAATCGGAGGCCAATGATGAAAACCTCGCATCGAACACAAAGAACCTGCCATTGAGGCATGGAGGCTCCAAGGCACCTGAAGGGAGTCTCTAAGTCAACTTCCTAGATAATGAGCTGAAGTCGACAGGAAGTGACCTTGATCGAAGGTGGGCCATAATGTTTCCCACAT
>APFE031348232.1:16336-53053 GCA_000404065.3 Pinus taeda
AATAATAATATAAAGCCACAAAAATAACAATAAAGGGATTCTATGGGGCACAATAATAACAATATGGGGACAATAGGGGCACAACAATATTAATAAGGGATGCAACTACAATAATAATGGAGTAATCACTAGTATTATAGGGACCCAACATACCATGCAGTATTTTAGATGGAGCTGATTTGGTCGAGGATTGTCAATAGTCCGAAGTGTCTAGAGAGACCTTTCAAACGACAAATCCGACTTTCGACCTCATAGTCAAACCCACCTTTTCACTTGCTTTCAGTAGGGACCACAAAAAAATATGCACATATAGTTGGGTGTATTTACAGGGAGGCCAATTGGTCGCAGAATGTCATAGCATTGTCCAAAACACAACGCAGACCTCTGAGCTCATAGCCAACCCGACCACCGATTTTCTTGTGACAGGGTCCACAAAAGAAACATATATCTATAAAGTAGTGCTTTATAATTTATCATTTTATATTATTTGATAAAATTAATTTAAACTAATTTACTTTTTTATCAATAAAAACATAAATTATACTTATAAGATAAAATGTTTAAAATACGTGAACCCGTTATTGAAGCTGGAGCCGAATTGGCCGAGGAGTGTCAGTAGTCGGTAGTGTCTAGAGAGACCATTCAAACCACAATGCCGACCTTTGATCTCATAGTCGAGACCAACATCCTATTTGTTTTCAGTACGAGCCACAAAATAAATATGTGCATATAGTTATGTGTAACCTCATAATTGGCCTGACCTCCGACTTGCTTCTACAAAGGCCCACCAAATGAACATACATGTCTATAGTTTATTATTTTGTTTTTTCACATAATGTAAAGAATCTGTGTCTATAATCCGTTCTCTAAATTTGTAATTTAAATAAAGAATTTTCAGATTTAAAACTAAATTGACTTTGAATCATTCCATGTAGTATTGAAGATAGAGCCAATTTGGTCGGGGACTGTCAATAGTCGGGAGTGTCCAGAGAAACTATTCAAAACACAAGTCTGAATTCCAACCTCATAGTCGAGCCCATCCTTCGACTGGCTTTCAGTAGGGACCACAAAGAAATGTGTACACATAGTTGGGTGTATTTACAAGGAGGCCAATTTGTGGTAGAATGTTATAGCACCATCCAACACACAATGCCAACCTCCGGTCTCATAGCCAACCTAGCCATCGACTTTCTTCTGGCAAGGGCCACAAAAGAAACATATATGTATAATTGGCCTCTTTATGATTTCATATTTTTTTTCATATAACATATTATTTGATAAAATTAATTTAAAAAAATAAAATAAATAAATAAATTTATCAATAAAAACATAAATTGAATAAATTATACTTATAAGTTATAATGTTTAAAACATGGGAACCAATCATCTCATTCTCTAAATAAAAAAAATAGAAGTTGGAGCTGAATTGGTCGAGGAGTGTTAGTACTCGGGAGTTTCTAGGGAGACCATTCAAACCACAATACTGACCTTCGATCTAATAGTCGGGGCTAACCTCCAATGTGCTTTCAATAGGAGCCACAAAAGAAATATGTGCATATAGTTACGTGTAACTTCATAGTCAACCTGACCTCCGACTTGCTTCTACAAAGGCCCACAAAACAAACATATGTGCCTATAGTTTATTATTTTGTTTTTTCACATAACATATTATTTAATAAATGTAATTTAAAATACTTTATTATTTTATCAATAAAGAAATAGGATCCGAAAGGGGAGGATGGAGTCAGGGGTTTCAGTACGGGATCCGTCGCAGATTAGGGTTTTTTTTCTTTAGGTTACTGAAGCGTAATTACAGCTAGAGTTACGGTACCTCGCCACACCTACTAGCCTATACGCCTATGTTGTTACCTTTTGTGTTGCTGACAAACTGTCGCAGTTATTTCCTCCTCTCAGCCATCTTAGCCACCCCTACCCCTCCCTGATCATTACTATTCCGAGTTATACAGCAACGGGCTCCCCAACACTCTGAAATAGCTGACGTGGTTTTTTAGTGACAGTTATTGAGGACATCGTTGATTATACAGTAGACCTTTGGAGGGAATCTCTATTTGGACACATCCTCATATAAACCTGGCAGACGTCTTCTCCTTTAACTGTGAGATTTCTGAGGTCGTCGAAGAGTTGTCATCTATCTCAGTGTCCAAGAGCTCAGTTATTACCCTCCAGGAGGTCAACCCTACCCTGCTAGACCTCATGGCACAGCCTCTGTCGCCCGCTCCCCTCCAGTTTGTGGAACATCCTTTGAACCCTAGTAGTGAAAACCTAACGGTGGGCCTTGCCCCTTTTCCTCCCTTAGCTGGCTCTCATGCCCCCTCAGATGCTCAATTCCACATTCCTATGACACATGCTGTCGACTATCAACCCTTGTTGCCTATTGTTGCTCCCCCATCTGGAAACCTCACTGGAATTTCTCCCTTAACTGGTGTTGTCACCTCGGTGCCTATCTCGAACTCTCCTATCTCTGGGACTCTCCCCCCTTCGACCGCCCCTTAGTAACCCTCATCTGATGATAGGACCAAGCCTTCAAAAAAAATGAAGTGTTTGAAACCTAAGGCCTGTGAGGTTTTCCTTGGGTTAACCGAGGACACACAATTGTGCGATTCCATGGACACAGCAGATCGGGTCTTGGTGGGCTGCATCAGGGGACGCAACTACACCGCAACAAGACTGGAGTAATGGGAAACTAAGGTATGGGGTCATCACCTGGCTGAACCTCCATTTGTGCAAACTTTTGTTAAGGGATGGTTTGCCCTACGCTTTTCAAGGGTCGAACACACAAATTGGGTGCTCTCAACCATCTGGCACATAGAATAGGCGTCGATGCTCCTCCGCAGATGGACTCCCCTGTTTGACCCTGAACAAGAGTGGCTTGAAGCTGGCCCCCTCTGGGTCCATCTTCCCGGGTTACCATTAAAGTTCTGGTCTGAGGACGTCTTCAGACGTACTGGGAATGCACTTAGCACTTATTTAGAACATGACAAATCCTACCTTACTACAGGGAAGATGGCCTACGCTAAGGTCTTGGTACATTTGGATACCATTGATAGATTACAAGAGTTTATCACTATTCAATGGAGGAATTTCTCTAGGTGGCAGACATTGGATTATGAAGGAGTTCCCTTCAGATGCAGAAGATGTCATAAGGTAGGGCACCTATTTCGAGATTGCCCTCTTAACAGTAAGGCTCATACAGGGGATTCTGGAAGGGAAATCCCACCAAAGTTACCACCGAAGCCGAGGGAACAAGCCCCAGGAGCTGACTCAGAAGTACAAGCAGATCTGCTTTAGTAAAGAAGACCCCCATGCAAGTGACCCTGAAGAAGCGTGATAAACCACCTATTTGGCCACCCTCTCCTCCTCTCAAAAGGGCTACAGCGGCTGCTGGGACTAAGGATGCTTTCAGTAAGAACTCTCCCTCTGATATTTTTTCTCATTTGCTCTCTAATGCCAATGGTAATGTTTTTTTTGCTTCTTGCATTATTCATGGCTCGGTCGAACTCTCTCTGCCCCACATCTCTTTGGCCTGCTCCCTTAGTCCCCCCTCATCTTCTTTCTCTACCATTCCCCCTTCACTCCCGAACCCCCCCCCCCCCAATAACCACTCTTGCACTCAAATCGGAGCTTCCCTCCCCGAGATATCAAACCCGATCCAAGGCAAAAAGATAGGCTTTGGACCACATTGGATTAGACCTTATTACCTCCCCCTTCCCCCCTAAACTTCCTCGTGGTCAACCCTCGTCTCTCTCCAAAGTGTAGAGCCTGGCTGGAGATGAGATCGCTTCTAGCAAACAAGCAACCATTCAAGGGGTACTTAGAGCATGGAACCCCTGAAGGATCCCCCCCCCCCGCCATGAAGATAGTCTCCTTCAATTGTCGAGGGCTCTCTAGGCTCGATAAAAAATTATCCCTTCGAAGAATGTTTGCTGCAGAATCGGTAGATCTCATTTTTTTATAGGAAACTCTAGGAACAACTGAAGCTATCTCTCACCTACTAGAATCGATGCTCCTCAGATGGAAATTTCTTGGCCTTGATGCCAATGGAAGATATGGTGGAATTGCCTTAGGTTTCAATCCGCGCACCATTAATCTCCGCAGCTATTGGGGTGGATCTAGGCATCTTGGGGTGGATTTGTTCATAGCTAATCTGGGAATGGAGATTTGGTTTTATAATGTCTATGGGTCATGCCACCATCGGCCTGAATTCTGGGATCATCTCTTGAGCTCTGAGCTACTTCAAAAGGAATACCTTATCATGGGAGGTAATCTAAATTTCTCCTTAGGCCATTCT
Source organism: Pinus taeda (assembly GCA_000404065.3). Lineage (NCBI taxonomy): Eukaryota > Viridiplantae > Streptophyta > Pinopsida > Pinales > Pinaceae > Pinus > Pinus taeda. The sequence continues at coordinate 20,646 of APFE031348232.1, forward strand.
GAATCATGGGGGCACCTAGCACAGAGGGACCTCCTATCTGACTATTTTGAGAATTCCTTGGAATTAGACAACTTGATAGATATCCCCTCTGCAAAGTTGCAACCCACCTAGAGGAACAATAGGATTGGGGATGATAGTCTAGCTCGAAGACTTGATCGATTCCTGATCAAGGAAATACTACTTGACCATGGTCTTAATCATAGACAATGGGTGGGATCGGGAGGCATCTCTGATCATTTCCCAATTTATATGGAAATCTATGGAGGGTAGAGAAAACGCAAGGGTTCATTTAAGTTTTGCTCTGCATGGTTAAAAGATGCTTCCTATATACGCATGGTCATAGATTTTTGGAAGGAAAATCCCCCAGAAGCTGGAGGAAATGTAGTTAAAGGTTTTGCTTACAATCTCACCGAGTTGAAGAGGCTTTCCAAAATATGGGCACATAACAAAAGGTAAAGGATGATCAAACCTTGAGGAAGGCAGAAAGTGAAATAACAAAATCTAAAAATGATCAAGGGGGATATACAGCTCCATAGAACACAAGGAAAGAATCTCATCTTTCTATGCAGCTAGGGGAAAAATTTTAAAGGATTGTGAAGAAGCTTGGAGGTTGAGGAGTAGGGCAATCTGGCTACAAGAGGGTGACGATAACACAAATTTTATCACAAATATGCAAATGGGAGGAAAGAAATAAATTCCATATGGCAACTCTCGGATGAACAAGGCCACTCTCTAAACACTTTCCCTTAGCTGGCTTCATTAGCATCCCCTCATTTCAAAAATATTTACAGAGCCCCCCCTCGATGTCAACCTTACTGAAATAATTCAAGTGGCTCAGCTCTTTCCACGTTTTTTGGAAGAGGAGGATGTCAGGGATCTAACTATGGAAGTCACTCTAGGGGAACTGGAAGCCACTCTCAAGTGTTTCAAGAAAGATAAAAACCCTGGGTCAGATAGTTGGTCGATAGAGTTCTATCTAGCTTTCTTTGAGGTTCTCAGTGCAAACCTCCTCAAAGTCATTGAGGCTACCAGAAATAATGGCAAAATGCATGTTCCTTTCACCTCAACCTTCATTGCACTCATCCCCAAGACCGATAAGCTGACCACCTTTGATGACTACAGACCAATTTCATTGTCTAACTGCATTTATAAGATCATGGCTAAAATTATAGCCAATCAACTGAGACGCATCTTATCCAAGCACATATCTCCGGAGCAATTTGCCTTCCTACAAGATCGCTAGATTCATGAGGCCATGGGAACAGCTCAGGAGGTATTGCACTCTCTGCATGTCAAGAAAATCAAAGCTATGATTCTTAAGGTTGATCTCTCTAAGGCTTTTGATAGATTTTGCTAGTTATGCTTAAGAATGCTAATAACCCACCTGGGGTTTCCTTTTGCTTTCATTAAATGGATTATGAGTTGTATCACTAACATATCATTCATTGTTCTGGTTACGGAAGCGCTTCTCCCTTCTTTCATTCTGAAAGATGCCTACGCCAAGGATGCCCTCTACCACCATTACTTTTTCTCCTCATTATGGAAGGGCTCAGCAAAATAGTCAAAGAAGAATTCAGAAGGGGCAGATTGCAAAGCATAAAAATCATAGATGATTGCATCTTGACTCATTTGTTATTTGTGGACAATGTCTTAATATTTCTCAATGGTGGAATTTGGGACCTGATGAATATGAAGAATTCTTTCTCTCTATTCAAATCGGCTACTAGAATGGCTATCAACTGCACCAAGTCTACTTTGACAGTGGCGGGATGCTCCCAACACGAAATTCATTATCCTCTTCAAAGATTTCAGTTCTCCCACCTAAGACTGGAGGAGGGTCTCAAATATCTGGGATCCAAGCTAAAGCCCTTGGGATACAAAATATCAGATTGGACCTAGCCTATTGCAAAGATGGAAAAGCGACTCAACATCTGGTATCATAAATATCTATCTAGGGCAGGCAGAATTATTCGTATTAAAAGTGAACTGGAGGCTACTCCGATCTATTGGACGACCCTAACATGGATTCCCAGGGGCATTCTCTCTAGGATATAGGCTTTATGTTGTAGATTCCTTTGGAAGGGCAGTTATACAGGAAAAAATTTTGCATGGGTCAAGTGGGATGCTCTAAACTTGCCAAAGAAATGGGGAGGCTGGGGCATTAAGAAGTTGGAGGATTTCTCCTCAGCACTGGCAGCAAAACTTGGATGGAAGCTCATTACAACTAGCAGTCTTTGGAAAAAGGTGGTTGTCTCTAAATATATTTCCCTACTGCAAGTGATGGACTGGCTAAGACTACCTCAAAGGCTCTCCACAAGGATTTCAATCATATGGAAGGTTGTTATCAAGTCTATGGACTCCATCAGAGCAGGTATTACTTGGAAAATGCAATCTAGATCAGTTGTGAGGATTGGACTGGATCCATGGATTGGTTGTGGAAATGCTCACAGACTACCAATAGAACTCACAAACTACCTCTGCAATGAATATCACTCACATTAGTCATATTCCATACTCTGAGCATACCACTTTATTTCAGCAAGCTTGGAAATCGGCCCACAATTTGAATATCCCACTTCAATGGAATCAAACCTGGAATGATTATATCAAGGTCCTTATAGAAGCACACATCTGAATAAGTGAGGGCGAAGATGAGGTAATCTGGGCACTTTCGAATACTGGGAGATACTCACCTAAGGAAGGCTACCTTGTGTTGGTCGAATCTCGCAGACCTCTAACCACGAGTCATGGTGGAAGAAACTTTGGAAGCTCAGAGCACCTCCCAGATGTAGACTCCTTATGTGGACAATATTAAAAAATAAAATCCCCACAGGAGACAATGTCCTCAAGCGTTCCCAATATGGTCCATATTGGTGTTGTCTATGTAAATGTTGCAATGAATCGATCTCTCATCTTTTTATAGAGTGTACAGCTGCATAAGAACTATGGCAATCCATTCGAATATCTGTGGCACAACAATGCAGGTGGATGGGAGCATCTATCACAAAGGCATGGTCTAATTGGTGGACTACTGTTATCTCGACCAAGCTTAGGAACCTACCACTCCTTGTTAGCTGGCTCTCTAGATCGTGAGGAATAGACTCACTTTCCAGAACATCGCCCTACAATGGCCCTCTATTGTTGCTCATGTCTTGTCTGATTTTTCCCTCATTCTGGATGACATTGAACCTTTCAGACCCCGCATTATTGCACCAGAGACCATTAATCACCGGATTCCTTGGGCCTATTTTGACGGCTCCGCCTAGGAAGGACGATGTGGTGGAGGAGTCATTCTCTATATTTCTAATTCCCACCTGTACAACATTCAAATGGGATTAGGACAGGGAACAAATAACTTTGTTGAATTAACCACCGCAAAATTTATTGTTCAATACGCTTTGGATAAACACTGCAAAGATCTACAATTATTTGGGGATTCTAAAGTTGTATGTGACTGGTTAAACAAAACTACAAGATGCTCTGCTTTTTCATTTAGACATATTCTAGATGAGGCTCTGCGACTTATCTCTTTTTTTTACTCTTTTACATGCCATCATATTTACAGGGAACGGAACACAACTATTGACAGATTATCCAAAGAGGCTGCGGACATGCCTCTAGGCACTTGGTTAATTAAGGAACAAAGGGATGGCTCTCATTATCAATACTACCATCGGCCATATATGGACATCGCTATATAGCATCGGCTCATTGGGAGCCATGAAATATTTACATGTTTTTTTATTGTTTAGTTTTTACTCCATCTGTAAATATACATGTTTTTTAACTAGAGATGATCAGCACCATCCAAGTGTTGGACTATCATTTGATAAATTATTATGCAGCATATTACATGACATTGATGCCTCCCTGCGTGGACATAAGGCATCAAATTTTTGAACAGTTATATTCCTGAACCTTACTTTTGGACAGGCAACGCCTCTCTTACAGCATATGCATCATGCATTTACAACATGTAATTCTCTTACTTAATGAAAATTGCGATTTTTGCAAGGAGAAAAAATAAATAAATAAATTCAACAAATTATTTTTATTAGACATTTAACATTTAATTTATAACATATCAATTCATGATAAGCTTCATCATAGACCTCATTTAAGTCATTTATAAGGAATAATAATAATAACACAGTGAACTTAGATTCTGAGCCGAATTGATCAAGGAGTGTCTAGAGAGACCATTCAAACGACAATGCTAACCTTCAATCTCATAATGGGGTCCGACGTCCAGATTTCTTTCAGTAGGAGCCACAAAATAAATATATGCATATAGTTGAGCGTGTTTACAACAACCACCTCCGACCTCATACTCAGCACGACCTCCAACTTGCTTTTACGAAGTCCCACAAAAGTAACATATGTGTCTATAGTTTTTTAGTTTGGTTTTTTTACATAAAATATTATTTATTAAATGTAATTTAAAATACCCTATTCTTCTATCAACAAAGAAATAAATTCAAAAAAAATATTTTTATAAGACATTTATTTAAATTAATTTTACATAAAGATTATTATTCGTCCTATCTAAAAGTTTAAGATAACAAATCCAAAAACTACCTACAAATTAAAAGTAAAATAGGATTAAAATGCTTAAAATATACGAATCTGTCAGCCCTCGTCTAAAGAATAAAACAATCTAAATATGGTTCATAAATTACAAAAGTCGAAAACAACTAACTTAGACGTTAGTTGCAACTTTGAGACTGCTCGAACCTCAGCCTTTGCCAAGCTAGCTTAGAGCTCGGCCCTTATGATTCTTCTCCAAAGAGACACTAATTTCTCGAACTTAACTATGGGTTTCCTCTGACTCCAAGGAAAACGAAAAAACTGAAATGGAGACAGGTTCCCCTATAAAACTCGCATACATGAGTATGGAACGTAAAAATCATATTAAAAACTCGCATACATAATTTTGTTAAAACACAAACATGCATCAACTTCCGACATCGCAAAGTGTCATGCCCGACTGAGGTTAGACTAATCTTCTTCCCGAGCTAGTTGTTTATGCCAATAAAACTCCAACCCCCCGGCTAACTAAAACAACCCGATGTGCAGTCGGAGCCACTACCTTGCTCACGAGTCTTCTGAAAATACAAAGATCCCTGTACTCCTGACTTCGCGGGTTTCAAAGTAGATTTTGGGAAATCTTCCTCGTAACTACTACAGAGAATCATGGAATCAGGGTCGGTAAACAATTTAAAACTAGAACATGTAGAATTTGGTTCGACACCTTGCCCACAGGACTTCCACAAATGCAAAGATGGGTTGACCTGCGACCTAGCTTTGGTTAGTCAATATTGGTTTATTCCTACTACATTGCATCTAAAGCATCGAAACATGAGTCGACAATGTATTTAACACTTCTGATCCATTAAATCAGACTTTGCTGACAGAGAGAAGTCAAAAACTTACCAGGTTTCCGCCGCTAGAATCTAGCAATCCGCTTACCTGAACAACTCTTATGCTCTAAATTCTAAAGCCTCACCTGCAAAATTTGTGAAAGAGCGAACCATTAGAACTCCAAATTATGCACCACAACCATTAAACCAAAAAATAATGTCCATACATTCACCTATCAAATCGTCGTCGAGGAGGTTGGAAAACTTACATCCTACCACATAGCCGAACAACTTCAACATTCCGCACAAAAATCTTACTACTCGCACCCACAAAAGTAAAAAACAAAAAATAAAACAAAAAACAAAAAACAAAAAACAAAAAAACAAAAAGAACAAAAAACAAAACAAAAACAAAAAAAACAACAACAACAACAACACAACACAAAACAAAACAAAACAAAACAAACAAAATAAAACAAAACAAACAAACAAACAAAATAAAATCACCTGGTAACAAGAAAAACCTGATAATGAGAAGTAAAGCAAGAAATAACAAATTCAACCTCAAAGAGCACCACAACACCAAGAAAAAAATAAAACAACTACTTTGAACAACAAAAAAGGCTAAATCCATTTCTCGATAATCCATCAACCATAATAATAAATTATCCATCAATAATCTTAAATGAAATTAACACCACTAGAGCTCAAAGCAACCCAACTTAACTCTCACGTGTACGAAGGATTGCCCTTACTTGTACCTACACTGTCAAATCCACTCTACCGTGCAAGGCAAGATGACGTCAACCCTAGAATTCTGGAGTCAAGGATGCAGCGGCGCGCTGACGTCAAGCAAAAATTTCAGCCAAAAGCCTAATGTTAACAATGAAGATTTGAAAATTTGTGCTAGTATGGACAAACTAATAGCTTCGAACCGATCATAGCAGTGACATAAAAAGTAAGGAATAATTTTTTTATAGTTTTAAATTTTTTATTCATAGTTTAATTATTTAAAATACGAACATACACTTACGATAATGGCTAACCACAATTCCCTTTATTTTGACAAAGGCTAACAATATTCTAATTTTATTTTTTTTAATCATAGTATAACATAACATTGTTAAATTTTTTTGTATATCCCTTTTAGTGTTATTAGATTATTAGTTCAAATTTTATGAGAAATTAAGAATGAGAATCACTAAAATAATAATAATAATAATAAAGAAATAAATAAATAAATAAATAATTTTCTTTTAATCTTACATTAAAATTAATTCCAACCTAAATTCAACTTATTAATTTATTTCACAAGTCAATATAACACAAAGTTGCATGTTGTTATTTTTGGAATGTAATTTTAAGTGTCAATAGTTGTCCATAATAAAACCATATGATAATAGTAATAATAATCCAATTTTTTAAGGTTGCAGCCAAGCTAGACACCAAATTGGTGTATGAGACCTCCTTGTTTGTGGGACAAGGGTCTCATCTCTGCACAACAATTTTACTATTAAAGTCTACAAAGGCATACATACTCTACTCCCCTCTGGATTTGAATCTGTGACCTCTTAGAAGAAAACATATGCTCTTAACCATGTACAAATTATTTTGTTCTTCGAAAATACACACACATATAACCTTGCAACAAATCCAGAGGATTTGGCTCTAGCTATCATTCAATTTGCCACAGGAGTATGGAAGGAAGTAAAAAAGAAGAAGGGGCAAAAAGGTAAAGTGGATGATTTCTATAATTATTCTAGTCGTTAGGTAATCTTGCTTTTTTTTTTTTTGCTCTGTCATGAGCGTCTTAAGCCATTAGCGTGTCAGATCCAATTGATCCTTTATCTCTAAATATATGCTAGACATGTATCTAAAAATATATATATATATATATATATATATATAATATATATATATATATATATATATATATATATATATATAGAGTTGTCAAATAGCCCCAAGGGTTAGCTCAGTTGGTCAAAATCAGTGCCTCGTTGTTGAGGAGGTCACAGGGTCCATTCTGCTTGAAGCCCTTGGGGTTAGGCCTTACTAGTGGGCTGCGGGGCTAGATTCCTTTGGGGTCGATCAACTCAGATTTTTCCGTGGACGTAGCGACCACTCGTTGACCAAAGTGTCCGTGAACCACAGCCAAAAAAAAAAAAAATAGTTGTCAAATCAATGATAGGGACAACTATCATTTTTGCTATTTGCAAATACAAGCTGACTCATTACTATTATTCAAAGAAAATCACACTACTTGGAATAGCCTACTAGTGATCCATATGGGGGAGGCTTTCACCCTCCTTTAAATCTTTAGATCTTGGGACATTAACCTACTTCCTTACATCCAAGAAATATGAGCTCTTAACCAAATAGAGACAGTTTTAGAGCATACTCCAAGCCCATTATTAATGGTATACAGACAATGTGATTGTAAAGATTGACTATGTATATTGAACTTTTCTTAAACTTATAATATCACATTTATTTTAGACTCTATTTGAATTGAAATATAATTTTTAAATTTATAATATGAATTTAATTTTAGATTGTGTTTGAATTGAATTATATAATGGAAAAGGAAGGAATTTTACAATTTAAAATAGTTAGTATACATTGGTTTACATAAAATTATTATATATATTAGTTTAGAATATAGTTAGGTTTTATTTGTTAAGATCAATTTAAAATTTAGCTAAAAATTTAGAAGGATTATTGGAATTGCAAATTTAAATTATTTATATTATATAATTTGAATAGTTGAAGGGGTTTTTGGAGTGTTAAATTAATTTATATATTTAGAAATACAATTTAAATAATGTAAAATTATACCTTCATCGTGGATGGTAAGAGCACGGGGTGATCATTCACCTTAGGGACAAGTATAACATTTATACTCATGGAGATTGGGGCATATGCCCTTCTAGAGGGATTGATTTAGGTCTTTGATTTTAATGTGCTTAAGTTGATTATTATTTAGATCTTAGGATTAATAATTTGCCACCTTTTCTTAGGCTCCTATCAAGCAAATCTCAAGCTTAGAAATATCTTCAAAAATATCCATATATTTCCAAATCGATGGCAGCGCAATCGATATTTCATGTGTTGTAAATAAATTATCAAGTAGCAGATCATGTGGCTAATCAGGGGGTATCACTATGTCCTATAAGAATTAGTATTAATGGGGTGAGGGATTATCACCCAAACCTATAATTATCCTTTAATCAACATGGATTTTAATATCAATATATCCATCATGCATAAAGTGTTCCTCAACATGGTATTATCAATGTTGAGCCACAAGGTAACTACATGCAATATGGTTTTTATCCTTGGCAAGTCCATCCTCTATGTGCGCATATGGAATGTGGCATGCACAATTATAAATAGAGTTGTACATCAACCTATGGTGCATTTGCTGGCCTCTCTAGGGAATGATGAAGCAAAGGTTGGTCAACATAAAACTTCAATGCAGCCACACTAGGGAGATGACATTAGTTTGGCATATTTGGTCCTTTTCCATAGAGGAGTAGGAGGTAACAGTGCAAGAGTAACTAAAATATGTTAAATGCGGGATGTTGATCCCTTGTGGGGAGTTGACAACCTTTTTTTTTTTAAACGAAATGATTGGGTCCATAACCTTTTACATCTTCAATTAGATCTTCAACTATTGAACTTAGAGATGTCTGGAAAAAAAAAAACAAACAAACAAACAAACTTAAACTTTTTTTCCTGCTATACTGCCTACAAACTATGAATCTAAAGTGGTATCTTGTAAAAAACTTCCAAAAAACTCCTATGAAATGCATAATTTAAAACCAGAAGCATATTAGCCAACACTGAACTCACCAAATTCAGGATTGACTTCAACATTTTCCTCATCAACTTCCCTTCGCTGCTTTGGAGCTGGGACCTGAGTCGTTTCTGCCACCACAACATCATTCTTCAGCCATTTTGGGGTTGTGAACTGATTCACCTCCATCGCATCTCTTCTTTTCTCTCTCAAGTTGGTCTATGTTGCACCTTTTCCACTCAAGGATTTTAATTTTACAAGGCAGAGATCAAGTAATTCAATATGTGTTTGAAGTCTGTCAATTTTGTTATGAAGCAGGCCATTCTTTTGGTTCAGGATAGATAACTGGGCATGTGACTTCTGCATCCCCCATTTCCCTATGTTTATTTCACAAAGAAAAAATGTGCTCCATCATTGTCATGAGATAGTCCAGGTGACGGTCGAATTCCTCCTTCTCTTAAACAGGCAACATCTCCATGACTTCAACCACTCAACACACCCCTTTATCCACTATGAGCTTATATTTCCATAATTGAACTGCAACTGAGAAAGTGGTGGCCAGTCATGCCTTATAATCAGGCATACCTTCCCCCATCGACCCATAGATCCTCTCACCAACTTCAATGCACCCACCTACAATGTCCTTTCAACTAACTAGACATTCTTTTTATGGGCTAGAACCACTGCAATTCTTGCTCTTCTCCCTTAAAACGTTGTACCTTGAGTGTGATCGAATTTCCTCGTTTGTGAAAATGACATACCACAATCCTTATTACGTTTTTTGTATATACGGTCGATCCTCCATCCGTTCCAGACCACTCTTACAGCCAAATGTTCAAGCCAAGTGTTTGCATGGGGCAAGATACCAATGGTAGTGTGGAGCCACTGAATTGTTAGGGAATAATTCTGATGGTTCACGAAGCATGAGTGTGGGCTGATTTGAGGATGACAGACCATCTACCTCTTAACTCCTCCACTATTGTCTCTTAATTCAATTAATGCATCGATTCTCTGAAATTCGATTGTGATTTTCGCAATAAAGGAGTATCAACACCATTGCATTCATCCTTAACCAATATCCCTTGTCTTAGAGCAACAAACTTATTTATGAAGGTGTTTGCTTTTGAATTTAGATGCCTCTTGATATTATAAAGTTGTCTCCCTCAATTTTTTCTAATTGTATTCTTACTCTTTGTAGAATAGGAGATTTAACCTGATAGAGGTTCTCTTTGAGCTTAAACCTCTATTGAATGACAATTTTAGAATCTCCATATACTATTAGCTATTGAATTTTCCTTTAAATATCTAACTCTAGCCCCACCAATATGCTAAAAAATTGGCTTGATTATTAGTAGCACTTCCCAAGCCCCATGCATTTGCAACTCCATTTCTTCATCAGAGCGATGGATAACCACTCTTGCTCCTGCCTCCCTTAGGGAGTTGAAAACCTATATGGGGAATTATTTGCACTATTTAATAAGGATATCTTGGATATGATAACAGAGCCTTGGGGCATATTAACAAATGGAAACAGAGACTAGCAAAGGAATGGATTTTGATCCTCCATAAACATAGAAACTAGTTTGTCCTTTTTCAATAGCCATTCGAATTAGGTAAGTTGTTTATGTCTGTGGCTTTGTTCGTATTAAAGTCCTCACCATCCATTATATGCTTTGTTATTTGGAAATTTAGAGTAGCGGTGGAAGGAAGTTATAATGAAGTATTCATTAAGGAATAAGAGGTACTTTAGAGTATTAGGACCTTACGAATGCAATGAAGTGCAACCTAGATCGAGTTTTCCTTTACCCAACTAATTTATAAGTTCATTTTGAACTTGAAGTACGTGGAGACAATGTTTTTGTGCATATATAGGACAAACTTGAACAAGATCTTTAAATCATGCAAGAATAAATGCTCCAATTACAACTCAAGCACAATCAATTGACATCAATTCTATCTACTACCATGGAGATTTTAGTAGAACTATGAACTCAAATACAAAGGGAAAACAATGGAATTGGTCACCTATGACTTCAAGATGAGGAAATTCAACAAGGGAAAGAATTAAGATGTCAACACTCTTGAACCTCTAGTAGCTTTTTCTGTTTTAGTCTTGGGCATATTCTTGATCTGAATGTCGTTAATCTCTCCCTTGAGCCAATTTCTATGTATAGGGAGGAGGCTTTTGATGCTCATAATTAAAATTTCGTGAATGTAAATTTTGATTTATCTTGAGGCAATTTTGGAGGACATACAAGTGGAATAGATACCGGATCGGTAAAGTGATTTTCAATCTTATGCTAGATATCGCGTGGAAGGAAAAGTTTGATCTTATAAACCTAAAATCTTCAAATTTTATTCTTTGGATATAATGCTATACCTTCAAAAACAACTACAACTATAAAGCACCTTTAAAGTCCGTACCATTAAAGCACCTTTGTTATTGAGAGGTCACATATTCATTTCTCTTGACACTTTCGAGGTCTGGCTCTGTGGTTGAGCCAACAGGAAATGATCTCTTCTGGTGGATCTACCTAGTACAAATATTCCATGGACATAGTGGTTATCGACCTCTAGGTCTGTAAACCAAATAAATATATATAGTAAAAGTCCATTAACGAGAATCAAACATCTATAAATACTTTTAAGGTTATTAAATTTTACTGAGTTTTAAAACATTACAATATGGTTATGGTTATTATGGCTACTAATTGCCTGCGAAATTAAATATAATATGGTTATTATAATTATTGTCAGTATTAGTTGTTTATGCTTATGAAATTAAATACATTTAGTAGAGGACATATAATCTTAAACATTTTTAGAAAAACTGCAATAATGAACATAAGTAATATGGTAAAAAAAAAAATGAAATAAAAAATGTTTCTATAAATTTTTTATTAAAAGTTATACTTTCACAAAGTCAACGGATATTTTAATTATGAAAATGTTGGCCAAAGGGAGTCCATTTTAAAATCATTGGTAGAATTTCAAAACATTGAGTAGTAATTTTAATTAAAAATAAATAAACTTAAATGAAAATGAATTTATTAACTTTTTAATTTGTTCTTAATTTTTTATTAATCAATTTAGATCTATCTTAACTTCGAATCTACCAAGCACAGAGAGGATTCAAATCTCTTTTCACTCTAAAATCTATTTTCACTTTAAAGGAAGTTTGCAGCTCATGAGATTTGGTCTCTCTTGGCTCTTGGTAGAATCAGAGTTAAGATGGATCTAGGTTGTTTTAATTAATAATTATTAATTATAATTATAATTATTAATTTAATTTTGTTTTGTTTTAATTTTTATGTAATTTTATCGAATCAAAATGTTTACAAGATAGGATAACACATTACAACATTTCTTCCATGTTGGACTAGAGAGTGCCTCTTGGCACAATAACTATATATAAATTAATAAAACTATGATATATATTTTTTTCTTGTTATACAAAATAATATATATAAGGTATAAATTTTAAATTATTTTAAGAAATCCATTTTTTCATTAAAAATTATGTTACAAATTAATTAGATATGATATTTAATTTAACATTTTTCATTCAAAACCATGATGGGGGTGTTAATGAATGGAAGTCGAGAGGATGTAACGGTTGTCCCATAGTCAATCCACGTAATTAAGAAGGGTGGCTTGGTAGTCACCCTCAACCACGTGCATTCACACCATGACAAATCTAAAACATTAAACAAGATTTAATTATGTCAATTTTCGAGAGACCTCTAACATTATTGTTATCAACTTTTGGGAAAGATCATGTTTATTCAATGGTGAATAGTTGCATTAGGCTCCTCACTAAGAGGTGGAAGGAGGGCGCTCAACCTTCTGCTTTTGTTCACACTAGAAAGAAGGTAGGTCTATTATATTTCGGTGCTTTCCTAGGGTAAGGTCTAGTCGTTCCTAGTCTATCCTCCCAATTTTATTGTCTTTTGTTTGCTCGTTTTCATATGTGCTTTATCTCATATATGGTTGGATACTTCCATTTGCTCTGGTGCATGTCAAGGTCAAGTGGCGATTTATAAAGCAGGGTCAATTACCTTAGGCTTGTCTATTTATGTCTAACCATTCTCTCATCTCAAGCCATTGTTAGTAGTGGAAAGAAATTGTATTGGCTCAAGTGCATACTATGTTTGTGTGCTTGCATGGTGATAATTTGGCGCAAACCTCAAGTATGCAGGGATGATTGGACTTCAGCTTTTGAATTATGTCTTATTTCTTGCTCTCACTTTTGGATTCTTATTTATGTTTTAGGTGTCTATTATGAAGTCCTGAGAGTTGTAGCCTTCATTTTTTTTATCTCCCTTGCTCATGAGCTCTGGAGTTTTATTTGGTGTAGGCTAGTTCTCTTTGGTAGAATATTGCCTTCTTCTTGCGCCAAGAATCCACTGAGCATCCTCTTCCTTTATCTTTATTCTCAGATTGGTATTTGTCTATTTGTACCCCTTCTGTCTACTTCCTATGAACATTTTTCAGCCTCCGGCCACCCACTCCTATATTGTTTATGTTGCCTTCACCAAAGACACGTTGCATCAACGTATGTGCTCTAGATGAGGTGTCAATGGTCGTGGGGACCCTAATGGCTCTTGAGCCTTTTCTAAAGCTAGTTATTCTACCGTACTTTATGACTCTCATGCCCCTTTAATGGTGTAGGTTGAAGTGGGGGACTAGATTCTAGACCATGATTATACTAGAGGAAGACATAACTAGGTCCTCCAAATGGCAGAGCTGTATTGGAAAATTAAAGATCTTTTGTGAAAGGTCCTTGCAAATCGAAATGACATGAGAAATGAAATCATCTAGTATTTAAATGACATTTAAAAGGAGCATGAAACCATCATAGCTTGCTTAACAAGCCTAGACTTTCACATGGCTTGCATGGAAGGGAAATCAACAAACTTCTCCTACTTATCCAGTTAAAACAAAACCTATTCATGTTTCTACTTCATCTTGATGATTATGCCTAGTTTTTTCTTTTATTTTATCATGCATTCCTTGTCAACTTATTTAGTTAGATAGATATTTTATTTTGAGACTTTGAAGCATAAACAATTATGGGATGTTAGGAACTTTGTTATAGTGGTAGTTTTCCCTGTATCTTTATTATTTCTAACTCAACACAATTAAAATTTTGTTGTTATTTTGGTTTCCAAACTAGCAAATATGACCAAAGGATTTTGTCCTTGTAATATGATCATTGATTAATAAAAGCAAGCTTATTTACAAAAATAAAAGGAAAAAAAAACATGTTTCATTCAAAACAATGTATTTATTTTTCATTGTTAGTTTGTTTATGACTTGTATGGACTACAAAACACTATCTATCTAGCTCTCCCATGACTTTGTATGGATAGATTGGGTTACCCCTTCCTCTAAATATCTATCTATTACCTTAATATCTATTGGTTTTATGCATGTATGTGTTTTGGCTTGGCTTCATTGGTGGTCTTCGTAGTTTTTGAGTCCCTAATGCATGCTCCATTATATGTGGTAAAGGGGTCAGAAGCTAACAAATTGTTGTGTGTGTAGGCAGTGGCTTCTTCCCAAGTGCCATTTGGGGGTTTCTAAGGTGCAAGAAGCTACCAAACATTTTCTTTATTTCTCCTACTCCATAGAAAAGTATTGATGGGTTGTTTATCATTAACTAGTGTGGTTGGGTCATGGTTTTCAATGATATCCCAAGTTCACATGTAGTGGGTTGCTTATGGTTTAGAGTGGGTTGTGCCTCTACTCTAGCATCCCTAGTGTTGGCCTTTGATTATGTCGGACAATGTGTCATTTGAAATCCGATAATATAGTCGTTGGGGTGTTATATGAAGGGGAAGGCTCAAGGACACCCCAATTGGTGAGTTTTACCTTGCTCTCATTGCAAGGTGTGAAAAGGGAAACATTTCAGACTCATTAACAATTCAATCAAATCACAAAACAATATATCCAACAAGAAGTCAAAGGTTTGGCAGATTCCATCAAGTAGAGACATCTCCAAACATCTAAACAACAAAGAACAAATGATAGAAAATTCCACTCAAGATATTCAAAGGCTATTTAATATAATAATAAAATTATTACATAAAGTTTTTATAACAGGTTGAACATTAGTTGTGAATAAAAATAAATAGATGTGTCTAATTATATTTAAGTGGTCATAAATAGATGTGATTAATTATACTTAAGTGGTCACAAATAGATGTATTTAATTATATTTAAGTGGTCACTTTGAGCTACCTCACAAATTTATATAATTTGGGCAATTGTTGGGTAGTGAACTTTTGATCTAATTTTCATTTTTTAACAACATTTGTTTAGCCATATTTTAACATGTATAGTATTTGATTGTGACAACATCAGATAATAGAAAATGTTAGCCCTCATGCATCCTTTGGTGCTTCATGGGCTCAAATTAACACCTCCACAAGCTTTGGAAACTTCTAATTATGTGTTGCATCTCTTGGAGTTGAGTCATGATTTGATCCACCTGCATGTCAATAGAAGCATACTTAAGCACCTAGTAATCATCCAATCTTTTTATTTAATAATAAATTCAAATGACTAAGTTAGAGACCTTCGAAAGGTCACCAACATAATTCAAAAGAGTAAAAAGTTGATCAATAATACATAAATCTTTTAAATATTCAAACAAAAGAAAATGATATCAGAGGATGGAGCTCCTTTTCTCTCCACACCATTTAGGGTTAGGGTAACTTGCAATTTTACTGTAGTCTCGACAGTTTTTACCCTGCAGTCTTCCGGTTGTCTATCCGTCCGCTTCCATCTCTGTTGCAGCTGCCTCCTGTCTTTGTTGTTATTTCTTTTCTGTTTTATGTTGACATGGATCTCGAGGTGGTGGACTACTCGCCGAATCCATTTCCCAACCAGCCCATGTTTGGTAGCCCTAACCCTAGCCAGTCATTTTCAGTCACTCTTGTGCCTTCCGTATCCATTTTGTCCTGCTCTGCACCAGTGGTCACTCTCCTGGGTCTCTCTGCTTCCTCCCTACACTTCGACACCCTTTCCATCGATTCCCCTGCATTAGATTGCCCGCTGCTTTCTCTCGGCACCCTCCACCTACTCTCTGTAGTCTCTCCGCCCTCCCCATCCTTCGAACCAAACCCTCCAGAGGACGCTTTCCAACGGCATACCTCCCCTCTGCTCCAGGAACAAGATACGTCTGGTGCTACTAAAAACCCTACTGTGGGGCCTTCTCTTTAGGATTTCATCTCGTCCTCTTCGACTACCAATTCACTGTCTGGTTGTTTTGAAACCCCAGTGATCAGGTTTAAGTCGGTCGCTCAAACCCAACAGGAAGGGATTTCTACCTTGGACCCCTTGCAAGATCATTCCACTACGCCGCGAACTTGCAAAAGAAAGGTAAAGTGTATTAAAGCCACATCAAAGGATTTCACGATTAATTTTGGTGAGGGTTTAAGAATGGGAGAGGTTGCGGATAAGTCGAGCATTGTCCTAGTTGGTCATGTCCGGGGAATGGCTTACTCAGTAGAGTGTTTAACTCTCTGGGTCCAAGAAATCTGGGGCAACACCCTGAAGGCGTTGTCGAAGGTACAGATCCTTCCCCACGAATGGTTTGCATTGCATTTTACAAAAGAAGAATTCACAAATTTGGTACTCGCCCACTACTGGCATATTGAGATGGCCCCGATCCTTCTCAAGCACTAGAGCCTGATGTTTGATCCAGAACGAGAACAGATAGGTATTAGACCACTCTGGGTTCGTCTGTCAGGGCTCCCTCTACAGTACTGGTCGAAGGATGTCTTCATGCAAATCGGGAACATGCTTGGTACTTATCTTGACTGTGATAGAAGTTACATCCAAACAAAGAATCAAACCGTAGCTCACATTCTTGTCTGTTTGGACACCCGGGAGGGTTTGGAGGTAAAAATTACACTGTAGTGGAGAAATGTCACATGGGTTCAAATCTTGGACTATGAGGGAGTCTCGTTCCACTGTAGGAGGTGTCACAAGGTTGGTCACATTTTCAAGGAATGCCCTTTGGTAAAAAAGTCTTCAGAATCTTCGATCGCAGCTAAAGGCACCAAGGGACAATCTTCTCCTCACTCGGAATGTCCTCCCATTTCGACTATCAGGGCTTCTGTTCGTGCGGTCTCCCCTCAGGCTGCAGCATGCTCGCACAGAACATCGTCACCTCCCATGACGCGATCCAGGGCAGCTGCTGAGGCTGCGAGGAATGCGGGTGCCTCCTCTTACCCTATCTCCTCTGTTTCTATTTCAAGTGTTGCTTCACATGTTTCATCATCTCCTCTGCATTTCATCCCCTCCATTCCATGCTCCCTCTCTTTCCCTCGACCTTTTTTTCTCTATAACCGCTCCATCGTTCCCATCTGCCTCTATCTCCCCCCCACATCCTCTAAGAATAGGTTTGAACCATCACACTCATACAATCTATGCTCACGCTCTCTCCAGGACGACTCATCTCTATCCATATCTGGGCTAGGTCTCTCTTTACCTAGTCCTTTCACCAAATCTTCTCGTGGTCGTAAATCTTATCTCTTCAAAGTCATCCAAAAGGTTGGGGCTGAAGTAGTATCAGGAATACAATCCTCCATTGATTGGGTACTTAGAGCTTTGAATACCCAGGTACAGTTCCCCACATGAAGTGTCTTTCTTTTAACTGCATGGGTATGGCTAGTGCCTCCAAAAAGCTAGCCCTTAGGAGACTCTTCGAGTCTGAGCTTGTCGACATCATCATGCTACAAGAAACCCTAGGGGAGGCCGATATCATTTCCAGTTCCCTGGTATCTCCTAAACCTGGCTGGCATTTTCATTCTCTCGACGCCTAAGGACATTTTGGTGGTCTTGCCATTGGGTATAATCCCCGAACCATCAAAGCTCTCTCAGCCTGGGGTGGTCTTGGGTTTATTGGGCTGGACATTTTTTCTGCAGAATTGGGTTTGGAGCTCTGCATTATTAACATTTATGGGCCTTGCCACAGATGAGGATTTTTGGCTCAGGTTCCTTTGTTTCTGTTGATCATATTATTATTGTGTGTGGGGGGGGGGGTCTCAATTTCTCTCTAGGGTTTGAAGAATCATGGGGCTCACAAGTACAACTGGATCCTCTATCAGATTTCATGATGAACTTATTAGAACTTCACAACTTGTCTGACACTCCTATGAACAAACCCCTACCCACATGGAGGAACAGAAGGATTGGGGAGGCAACATTGGCCAGGAGGCTTGACCGTTTCATGATCAAGTTTCCCTTGTTGCAGATCCTGCACAGATATAGACAATGGGTGGGTGTTGGGGGCATCTCAGATCACTCTCCTATATATATGGAGATACTTGGCCCCCATCCAAAGCCAAAACCTCCCTTTAAATTCAATCACATTTGGCTTCAAGATCCTGGTTTCATCAAGATTGTCACTGATTTCTGGAAAGCTAATCCTATTTCGGGCCATCGGTCCCTAACCGAGGGTTTCTGCCACAATCTCTCCCAGCTAAAGAGGTTAACTATTGTTTGGGCCAAAGAAAAATCACATAGGGATGATCATATTCTCTCTCAGATTGAATCTGAATTGACATGTCTCTTGGATGACAGTAACGAGGGTTTTACATCTTTGCATGACAAATTGCACCTCATTGAGCTCGAGAAATCGAAGGAAAAGATTCTAAAGGAGAGAGAGGAAACCTAAAGACTAAAGAGCAGAGCCTGTGGCTACGTGCTGGGGATGACAACACAAAGTTCTTTCAGAACTATGCCAAGGGCAAAAAGGTCTCAAATACTATTTGGAACCTTCCCTTACCTGATGGAGGTGTGGCAGATACTTACAGCAAATTATCTCAGGTGGGCACCTCTCACTTTCAAAACCTTTATAAATCCCCTTCCGGGACTAACTTAGCTCATATTATCCAAGTTGCCGGCCATTTTCCACATTTTGTGGATGAAGATATGGAGGCTGAGCTCACCTCACCTGTTTTGTTTGTTGAACTAGAGGGGACCCTAAAGTGGTTCAAGAAGGACAAAAGCCTTGGACCGGATGGATGGACAGTTGAATTTTATTTGGCATTTTATGAATTATTGGGAAATGACTTGCTTCAAGTGATTGAGGAATGTAGAACTACTGGAAAATTATATGATGCCATAAACTCTACTTTCATTGCTCTTATCCCTAAGACGGATACTCCCTCATATTTTAATGGTTTTCGGCCCATCTCTCTCTGCAACTATCTATACAAGATCATTGTGAAAATTATCACTAATAGGATCTGACCCATCCTCTCTCAGCATATTTCCCCTGAGCAATTTGCTTTCCTAGAGAATCGTTAGATCCATGAAGCCATTGGCATGGCTCAGGAAGCTATTCACTCAATTCGGTCGAGAAAGCTTAAGGGCATCATATTGAAGATTGATTTGGCCAAAGCATTTGATCAATTTGATCATGTCAGCTGGTTATACATCAAAATTCTCCTTATGCATCTGGGCTTCCCTCACAGTTTTATCATCTGGATCGTGTCCTGCATCACATCGGCTTCTTTCAGTGTTCTTATTAATGGATCAACATCACATTTTTTCCATGCAGAGAGGGGTCTTAGACAAGGATGTCCTCTATCTCCCCTCCTCTTCCTTATTATCATGGAAGGTTTCAGTAAACTCCTTATCCAAGAGAAAAGGAATGGTAGACTTCTTGGGCTAAAATTAAACGATCATTGTTACCTCACTCATCTTCTATTTGTGGATGATGTCCTCATTTTCCTTGATGGTAGCATCAGAGACTCATCATCTTTTGCAAATGCTCTCTCTCTTTTCTCTAGGGCTACGAGTATGTTGGCTAATCAGGGGAAATCCACTATCATCCTAGCTTCAACTTCCATTCAAGAGTCTCGTTTTGCCCAACATCACTTTCCTTATAATATCCTTCCAGTTGATCAGGTCTTCAAATGCCTGGGTTTCTAGATCAAACTGTTGAGTCAAAAAATAGCTGATTGGATTTGGTTGGTCACCAAGCTGGAGAGAAGGTTGACTCATTGGAGCCACCATTTTTTTATCTTGATCAGGTAGATTGGTCCTCATCAAATCTGTGCTGGAGGCCACGCCTATATTCTAGATGTCTCTGGCTTGGATTGCCAAGAACATACTTGCCCGTCTTCAACAAATCTGTAGCATATACCTATGGAATGGGCATCAAGATAAGAAGATATTTGCATGGGTGAGCCGGAAAAAGATTGAATTTCCAAAAAAATGGGGTGGTTGGGGTTTAAAAAACCTTATCCACTTTCCCCAAGCCTTGGCTGCAAAAATGGGGTGGAATTTTCTCACGAGACAGAATCTCTGGACCTTTGTCTCTTAACACAAATACATCTGGCCTATGTAGATCATGGATTGGGTGCGCCTACCTCAATGGAACAAATCAAACATCTCCTTTGTTTGGAAAGCACTGTACATTCCCCACCTATCATTCGCAATCATCTTGCTTGGTAGATAAACGATGGATCAAAAGCCCACATTGGAATGGATCCCTGGTCAGGAGGGGGAGTCTGCTATATTCTTTCGAGAGAACTTATTCATCATTTAAATCAGAGGGACATATCTGTCATCGTACACTTTGTGATCACGCTAATACATCCATATTTCTCCCAAGGATGGAAGTCTGCTCACTCCCTCGATATTCCCCCACAATGGCACCACACCTGGCAAGATTACATAGATGCTCTGACAGAATCCCATACCAGAATCATGGAGGGTCCTAATGAAATTATTTGGTGCATTGCTGATAATGGTATTTATTCACCAAAAGCTAGTTACCTTGCTATCAACATTAACAAGCAGCCAGCAATCACACTTTCTTTGTGGCGAATGATTGGGAAATTAAATGCTCCCTCGAGGACCAGACTCTTTTTCTGGTGTGTGCTCAGTTACAAAGTTACTTCTAGGGACCAATTATCTCATCGTGCTTTCCACGACCCGAGCTGGTGTGTCCTTTGTAAACAGGCCTCTGAATCCACAGATCACCTCTTTTTAAAATGTGATTTCTCCAAAAGTCTCTAGGAATCCATCTCAAATTCATTACAAGCTGGTAGATGGGATGCGGAAAATGTCAATAGCGCCTAGCAAAATTGGTGTACTGTTCATCATGGCTCCAAATTGCTCAGCCTCCCCCTGCTCTTTTGCTGGTCCATTTGGCTGACGAGGAACAAAATTATTTTTGATGAAGGGGCTACAATTGGGCCTGTCATGACTGCCATGATCTTATCAGTGTATCATGAATTACCTAATAGCAAATCTCCCACACTTCGCCGACCTCTTGTCCCCACTCCTATTAATAAAACCATCCCTTGGGCTTTTTTTGATGGGGTTGCACAGGAGCACGACTGTGGGGGTGGTTTTATTCTGCACCTAAATGACCAACATTATTATAATGTCAAGTTGGGTTTTGGAGGTGTAACTAACAATTTTGCTGAACTTATCACCCTCTGTCATCTACTGCATTTTTCCCTGGGACATGATTGCATATTTGGCGACTCGAAAATCATTATCAACTGGTTTAATAATGTCTCTGCCTGCCATGCACACACCCTTAGACATATTCTGGGTGTAGTGATTTTACTCAAATCTCAATTTAACAGAATCTCATGTCATCACATTTACAGGGAATATAACCAAAGCGTTGATAGGCTTTCCAAGGAGGCCTCGCTACTACCCAAAGGTCAGTGGTTGATACAAGAGCAGAATGGAGCTGAACAGTACCAGTATTATCACCGGTCGTACATAGATCAGGCATATTATACGACAAACAGGCCCTAGTCTTTTTGGTTTTTGTTCATACAGTTTTTGATATTTTCCATTGTATATATCATTGCAGTTACTATCTACAGACTTTTATTTTGCTATCGCCCTGCGTGGTGAATGTCATTGTAATTATTTTCAGTTATGCTACTACCCTGCGTGGTATGAGACTAGCACTTAGCACCATTTTTTGTATAGTCATGGTGACAAAAGGATGTATTTATTTCATAGGCATGGCTACAAGCCAATATTGGATATGCTTCTAGCATTTACTATATGTAATTTTTCAAATATTAATGAAATATTACGATTTTTCCTGGGGAAAAAAGGAAGAAAATGATATCATAACTAATTAAGTTATTATATTTCAAATTTGTTGTCAACATCCAAGTAAAAGACTCTAGTATCTATAAACCAACCCATCACATGAAATAATCATAAAAATGAAGAAAGTAAGCACTGAATAAGACCCACACCACCAAATGTAGTTTTTCTTCCATTCTTGAGGGTATATTGAATATTCAGTAACACCATTGGAGCAATTCTTAAAGATTTATCTCAATTTTTTGGTTGTCATCAATAAGCTCTCACTTTGCATGAGAGATGAAAATATCCAGAATTATTCATCTTGATCAAAGATAAAGAAGAAGATGTTATGTTAATAGATATTCTGACTTGTGTGTGCCCTTACACATTTCATCCCTATGCTCCTTAAGTTGAGAGCGTCTTTGTGCTAGCTCGAAACCTCCCTTGTAGCTCTACACATAAACTTATTCATCGCAATTATCATGCAAATATCCATATTTAGTTGTCAATGCGAGACAAAAGCAGTATGGCAAATTGAGGATGTTTGGTTTTAATTTTGAAACAAATATTCCAAGTGGCCCAAGGTACATGCTATAACCTTTGAGGCACATAACATGTTTCCCCTATTTTCTTGAGTAATGGAATACTTCACAACCAAAATTAACAACCATTGACATGTGCTTTTCTGATTACACAACGAAGTTAAAAGTCCTTGTACTTCACAAAATAAGTGAACTAAATGACAAAATCGATGTAATGCTTGCAAGTGTGGAGAGAGGTTCGGGGATGTCTAAGTAGAATTTTAACACATCAAAATCAGAATCACATGCAGAAAAGAAAATTTATGAATCCCACGTCTGAAATGGAATTATATTTAATTTATTTATGTTTTCATTACATTGTTGATAAGGTTGCATTCTTCAAACAAAAGATATATATGACATGTTGAGAAATCTAGGGGCAACAAGTGTAGGTGATTTCTCTTACTTTGATAATTGTTTGTGATGTATTTTTTCTTATCTTGATTAGATTATTTTTCACCTTAATTATTATTGTGTTATTTTCATCAAACAATTACCAAACCATAAAGAACAATGAGACAAGAGGACACAAGGTATAGGTGATCAGCCAGGGCCAAAACCTCTCCACTTGAGAGGAAAACCCACGAGAATTATTATCTTCTTATAGAATCTTCAATTGATGAATTCCAAGACTTATGACCCTTGACCAAGACCAAGTCCCTTGACAATATTTTATGTTAGAAGTTCCTCGGCAACTCCTGCAATTTCGACCTCCAACAAATTCTTCTGCCTAGCAAATTCTTTTACAACTTCAACCAACAGATTTTACTGCAACTAAGACCTCTCCAGCAGATTCAGAGTTTCATCCTTTCATAGCTTGGACCTAGTTGCAACTTCATAGTTTCGATGTAGCTTCCAAATTTCATCTTACCTAGTAACTATAAAAACCCTAACAAAAGAGAAAGAGAGGGAGAGAGAGAAAGAGAGGCCCAAAACTTCGATCTTGTTCTTGTTCTTGTTCTTTATTCTTTTCCAGCTTCTATCTCGAGGAGATTGAACTTGCTTGTGTGTGTGTCCAAATGATGTTGAGTTCCTTCTTATTTATAGGCTTTTGAGGGGTACAAATTGCTAACTTTAGGTCGACTTGTCCCTTCATATACGCTGATTTGATATTTTCACCATGACAAGGTCTTGGAGGGTCTTTTGACTCTATTTTGACTCAAGTAATTTTTCTTTACAATATGTAACATGCCCAAATGGGTCTTCAACACATGGAAATGACTCAATTGACTTGTAGAATAAATAAAAAGCCCTACAAGCACTCAATGGGTGCTTGACATAAACATAAATTTCCCTTGAGCATGAAACCCATGCATCAAGAATAATAATAATAAATTTATTTGTCTTATTTACATTAAATACATAAAATCATGATTACATATGTCATTATGAAGACCGAACCTAGTTACATATTTCAACACGATTGACGTGGAGCAAATCATTGACGAGTATTTTACTTATAGGTAGCTATGACAAATCAAGTTATGTGCATGAAAACTATATATCTTAATATATATGAAAATAGATATTAATGTATATATGTGTTGACCTCAAAAATTGTCTAGGCTTGTGCGAAGAAAAAATTATGTAAAATTTTCTACATAAGATTCCTCTGCACTCTTTTCTCCATGTTCAACACTTAGTCGATTTGCCAATGTGCAGAGAAATTTCACACATATTCTCTCCACATGTTCCCCCTTCTACACACTTTCTTTCCACATATCAATCACCTCCATAGTTTCCTTCCGCACACCCATATCTTCACATCATACTCTCACACATACTCATCTTCCACACAACATGAACCACCACACAATCTACTCACCCACACTTCTTGTCATTACTTAGCATTAATTGTCTAAATAATGTGTCAAAAAATCACTTTGCCACCTTTAGTCTACCACTTACTCTTTTTCTCGCTTTGAGGTCACTTAAAGGATCACTAAAGGAAATTTATCTATAGATAAAGGAGGCATGATGGGAATCATACTCCTAGATCTACTCTCCATCACCTTTTGTAAAGCGCAGTCATGAGTTATTAACTTCTACTTATTGTTTTACCTCGACCAATGGAATGGCACAAGAGGAGATGATATATTAGTAATTGTACTTAAGGATGAGGAGTTAATAGTTAAGACTCACTAAAGGGATTGTTGACACCTAATCATAGGGATTGGGTGAACAACTGTAATTAATGTAAATAAATAATAGAAAAGATGGAGAGTCACCAGGAGATGAACTAAAAAGTCACTCCCTTTTGTATATAATAATGAACAACCTAAATGAATAACATGATTTGATTTGAGGAGTTACCTCCTGGTCTGACATGGTATCAAAGTCAGCGCCATTTTTGGCTTCCCTCTTTAATTTGTAACTCCTATTCTACCTATTCTGCCTATGTTCTGAATCCTATGCAGACTGACATCTCTCTCACTATTATTTTGCTAATTCTAGCTAGCTTGGCAGCTCTGACGCTCCCACTGGTCTGACGCTTCATCAACAAAACATTCCCATCAAAGAATACACAGTCATGGTATAACGCTTCCTGTGTTGTGATATTATGGTGGTATTATATATAATGTTTGTTTTCATATAACGATGTTTGGCATTCTGTTTGGCAATCTCGTGGTATCATTGTGGTATATCGCTCTGCTCCAACCGTGGTATACCGCTGTGGTATCGTTGTGGTGAACGTCACTCCCATACCCCGCAGCTTCATTATACTCATTATCAACCGTTCAAAGCTTCCAACCATGGTGTATCATTGTGGTATCATTGTGATGAACATCCTTTAGTTATTAGACAGTTCAAATCTCAAAACCGTAACCTTTTGATAAACATCCTTCGGTTACCATTCAGTCAAATTTTGATGGTCTTGAATATATGCAAGTTAAAGTTGTATATATGCGAGCCAAATTGAAATTCCATCCGATAGCACAAGCCCATAGATTACATGTGTGAACAACAAAAGCAAAAGGTAGCATACGCATTTTATGCACCAAAATTAAAATGATGCTTTGTCGATTCTATGTGCCTTCAAAATCAAATGCCTACAACCCATATGCTATGCTCATTATACTCGTGGCCTCCATTGTTGCGTTCTTAGCCCCCATCCACACCACCCTCATCTTTCCATACATATAGCACTTCCCCCGGCCATACCACATCTCATATCACTTCATACGCTGCCTTCTACATTCGTTTACCCACCGGGCTACGAATACACAGTCCATATGTGAATGTTCTCGTTCTTTTTATTTATGCACTCTCCCATTACATTGGCCATACCTCTGATATATACATATCAGAACTATATATTACTACAACACAAAAAAAAATTACACACCAAGTGCAAATTGTTTTACCAGTAGAAGAGCGATTTTTTTTTCCACGATACACAAATTTTACAATGCATTCAATCATATCTATTGTGGGAGTAGTTCTCACTGGCAAGGAGAACTATCCTGAGTGGTCCCGGAAGATAAAAAACAACCTCATTTTCAATGAGTTGTGGAAAGGAGTGTGTGTTGGAGATGGAAACAAAGAGCCAGAACAACCTACCTCTGGCAAGGAGCTTGCCATTTGGGAAAATAATAACAACAAAGCCTATGCATTGATTGCATCATCAATAAGTGAGGAGGTGAGTCAACCCATTTCTCAATTTTCAAATGCATTCGAAGCCTTACAAAAGCTAAAAGAACTCTATGACTCACACTCTGCACTTGAAGTTGTTCAACTCATGATTAAACCCTTCACCCTTGAATTACAAAATAAGGATCCTCTTGCTCTTGCATCCAAAGTAAAATCTATAATGCATGATATTAAAGTCACTAAGGTTGAATTGGATATTCCTCTGATCACTTTTCTCAAGGCATTGTATCCTACTTACTCCAATTATCTTGAGTCATTGCAACCAAATGGAAATCTCAAAGATATTACCTTTGACTCTCTTGTGAAAAAATTTGTTGAAAGAGAGAAAGCTTTTGGAAAGAAGACAACCCCTGAATCCTCTGAAGAGGCTATGTGCCTTGCTCATAAAGAAAAGAATCTTGCACAAGATTCTTCCAGAGGAAGAGGTGGTCGAAGAGGAAGAGGAAGATATTTCAAAGGCAGGGGGGGCAGACACTCTCAAGGAGAAAAGTCAGATTCGCACTACATACACTGCAAAAGAGATGGATCACATGATGCATCCACATGCAAGCTACCTTGGGACAGAATTGAGCAGGAAAGAAACCAACCCAAAGGTAAAACTAATGACAAAGACAAAGGTAAAGCGCCTAAATCCGCTCACTATGTTGTGGCACATTGTAATATTGCAGTAAATGAAGACTTATTTAATGCTTCACTTGCTTCTTGGAAAAATGATTGGCTGCTTGATTCAGGAGCAACTTTCCACATGACTTTTAGAAAATATTTTTTTGAAGAATATACTAGCAATGTTGATGGAGCAGTATACTTTGCAGACAAATCAAAAGTCAAGCCATTAGGGCTTGGCACAATCAAGCTTAAATTGCTTGGTCTTCCAGACTTTCTTCTGCATCATGTTCTATATCTCCCACAGCTAAGGAGAAACTTGTTGTCCTTGGTCCACATCCGCCAGCAAGGACACTCCATTCATATGTTTGATGGCAAGCTTGAGGTGAAAAAAGCATCAGACCACTCACTTGTCATGAGGGGGATAGAAGAAGAAAGGCTTCTCAAGCTGCAAGGTACCTCTGCTTGTGCACAAAATTTCTCATACAATTATCATTATGAAGAAGGTACATTTCCATCAAGTTTATTATGGCATGCTATATTTGGACACTTGAACTATGACAAACTCCACTTGTTGAAGAAAAATGGTGTTACTGGGTTGCCTAAAATTCCTAGGAAACTTAAGCAATGTGATGCTTACATTCTAGGAAAGCATAGCAAACATTCTTTTCATGATTCACATTCAAGAGCACATAGAAAACTTGAATTCATTCATTTAGATTTATGTGGTCCAATGCTTGTTCCTTCTGCAAATGGAAATAAATATATGATGACATTTATTGATTACTACACCAGAATGTGTTGGGTTTATTTATTGAAGAACACATCTGATGCTTTTCAAACATTCAAGAATTTTCATAAATGGATTGAAAATGATGCACAATATCATATTGGGTCTATTCACATTCATAATGGAAAAGAATACACATCAAATGAATTTGAAAACTCTCTTCACCAACATGGGATCAAACATCAAACAACTATGCCTTATAATCCCCAACAGAATGGTGTAGCTGAAAGAATGAATAGGACAATCTTAAATATGGTACAATCCATGCTCTTCTTCAAAAATGTAAAATTGATGTTTTGGGCTGATGCAATTCTATGTGTTGTATATGTAAAGAATAGATGTCCATCTAATGCTATTAGAAACAAGACTCCTTACGAAATGTGGTATGGGCACATTCCTTCGGTAAAGCATCTTAGGGTCTTTGGTTCCACATGTTATGCCTTGATACCAGAGGTACATAGAAACAAACTTGGTGCAAGAAGTCGTAAGTGTATCTTCCTAGGGTATTCAAACACCTCCAAAGCCTACCATCTCTATGATGAACTCAATAAAAAGTTTGTTGTCTCTAGAGATGTAATCTTTCTTGAATCATCCAAAACTGACAATGTTGTTGAGTGGCAACTTGATTGCTTGAATAGATTCGCAAATGCAAAATCATTTCAAGAATTTGATAATCAGATTCCACATCTTGAAGGGGGGATTCCTATACTAGATCAACCTATGGAATCTTCTTCTGAAGCACTCTCTCCCCCGCAGGAAACTCCAACAACGGATGATACTTTGAGTGATGTGATTGATAGAATTGGGAGACTCAATCTTGATTTAGTCCCAACTCAATCAACGGAGTAGCCTGGACCATCTGAGAAAGGTCCCCCAAAGTGGTTGGCAAAGACACTTGAAAGTGTTCATCCTGATGAGGTTGGAAAGACAGGGACTAGAAATTCAAACTGGCAAAATGGAGGTGATGTAGATAACTCTAATTCACCTATTGATATGGATGTTTCTTATGATTGTGAATTGAATTTGTCTACAGATTTTGAACCAACTTCCTTCAAAGAAGTTGCTTCTCATGATGAATGGAAAGAAGCGATGCAAAAGGAGTATGATGCCCTCATAAAGAATGGCACTTGGAAGCTGGTTGATCCTCCATTAGGAACCAAACCAATTGGCTGCAAGTGGGTCTACAAGAACAAGTATAAAGCTGATGGCTCACTTGACAAGCACAAAGCTAGGCTTGTGGAAAAAGGTTTTGCACAGAAGGAAGGGGTCGATTATGAGGAGACTTTTTCCCCCACAGCAAAATGGGCTACCATCTGGACACTCTTTGCCCTGGTAACTCAAAAAGGTTGGAAAGTCCATCAAATGTATGTAAAAACGATCTTCTTGAATGGATATCTAAAAGATAATGTTTTTATGTCCCATCCTGAAGGATTTTCTATGAAAGGACATGAACATAAAGTATGCAAACTTGTGAATTCCTTGTATGGCCTCAAATAAGCACCATGAGCCTAGTATGAAAAACTAACTGAGCATCTTCTACAACTCAATTTCAAACATTATGATCTTGATGATGCAACTTTATTTTTAAAGAAAATTGGAAAAATACTTGTATATCTTGTGGTATATGTAGATGATCTTCTGATGACAGGGAATAATGAAAGCTACATTGCATCCATAAAGAAGGAATTGGGGAAAAGTTTTAAAATGACTGATTTGGGCTATGTTCACTACTATCTTGGTATTGAAGTAACCCAACATCTAAAGTCCATATTTCTTTCTCAAAAGAAATACATTGGAGATCTGTTGAACAGGTTTGGCATGATAGAATTCAATCCTCTTAATACTCCAATGGAACAAAACTTAAAGCTCACATCTATTGAAGGAAAAGAATTTGAGGATGCAACAAACTATAGACAGCTTGTAGGAAGTCTCAACTACCTAACTACTATCAGACCAAACATTTCGTTTGCTATTGGAATCCTCTCCAGGTTTATGCAAAAGCCTTGTGAGGGACATTGGTTTGCTACAATAAGAGTTCTAAGGTACTTGAAGGGAACTCAAGACTTTGGAATCAAGTATACACAGGTGGACGACTTCAGCTTCATTCGATACTATGATTCAGACTTCGATGGAGACAAAGAAATTGGGATATCTACTTTAGGATATGCTACGAGTCTTGGATCAGGAGCTGTCTCCTGGAGATCACGCAAACAATTAGTTCCAACGGATTCCATAATAGAAGCAGAATATGTGGCAGCAACTGAAGCAACAAAATAAATTGTGTGGCTTAGGAAAATTCTTGAAGATTTGCAGGTAAAATAAGTAAAATCAACTCCACTCATGATTGACAATACCTCTGCAATAAAGTTGGCCAAGAACCCAAAATTCCATGATCGAACAAAGCAAATCAATACTAATATCATCTGATCCGACATCATGTTGAGGCCAAAACAATCCATCTCCGTCATTGTTCCACAAATGAGCAATTGCAGACATCTTCACCAAAGCGCTTGGAAGAGAAAAGCTTGAAAGATTCAGAACGATGCTTGGACTCACCAACATCCCTTCAGATTAAGGGGGGGAATGTTGACGCCTAATCATAGGGATTAGGTGAACAACTGTAATTAATGTAAATAAATAATAGAAAAGATGGAGAGTCACCGAGAGATGAAATGAACAGTCACTCCCTCTTGTATATAATAATGAACAACCTGAATGAATAACATGATTTGATTTGAGGAATTACCTCCTGGTCTAATAGAGATTTATTAATCAATATTATATTTCTAAGTACAATGAAGAAATGGATGCTAGAAGGAAGGAAGAGTTAGTTTTTTATGACTCCCTCAATTCTCTTGCTCACTTGGATAAAAAAATTCACTGATTGATAGTGTACTAATGGTTTTTAAATTTATCTGTTGATGATAAGGAAAACGATAAGATTTGGACCACCAAAATGGAAAAATGTTGCATGCAATCTTGAAGTCTTTGATTTTGAGAGAGAGTTTATTTATATACAACATTACAATATGAAGACCATGACTATTAATCTTAGAGTGAAAAACGAATCTAGTCCCTCTATCTCCAAAGGCATTCATAAAACTACTCAAGCTACTAGAACCCACCAAGTTACTCAAGTTGTTTGACGCTGATACCTTCTTGGATTCTCAAGCTAGTGGAATGAACAACATACATGAGTCATGTTGCCTTCTATACATGTTCCATCTAATATTCATTTTCTAGATATTTGAATATTTACTTAACCCTATAAAGATTTTTCCTAGCTTTTTCCTCGTATAATGGGGCTAGAAACTACCTCAAATGTATCTAGGTTAGTCCTCCATGCATTATATTATTCTTTCAAAATAGATGTTGTTCTTTGATTAGGAAGACCTAATCTCTAGTGAAATATTCCTCCATCTAGTAAATCTATCCAAGATCAGAAATTTTTCATTACAACCTACTTAGTAATAACCTTGCTCTTGTGTCATGCCTTCAACGGCCCACCCCAAAAAAATAATTCGAATCTAGACACAAAACTCACACAATTATAATACATATTATTATGGAAACATAAGGCTCCTTTCTGTTTTTTTAAAGTGTAAGGCTCCTTTGTCAGAGAAGTTAACCATATGGTGACTGGGCGAGAGCCTAGTATAATCTCAACCAAAGCATAGGATTTCATTTTGGGAAAGGGAATACATGACAAAAGGGAAGAAAACACCATGGTTCAAATCTATGGATTCTAGGAGAAGCCCATGTTGCTTCCAAATTTTGTATAGGACAAATACTTTGTTGCCGAATATGTAGGCAATCCCATCTATGGTTAATGTTGTTCAAAAGAAAGAAAAAGAAGTAGTTTATTTCCTTACCTTTTATTGTGGGAGAAGTAATTGTGAGAAATGTTTCACACCTATTTGAATTTTCTAAATCCTTAAATCCTTTCAATCTAACTAAAGACGAGGCCATTCAAGGATTTGACCCATAAGGTATTTTTTCAAGACATCTAGCCATAGTCAAATATGGAAATCTCTTTACAAGGACTATTAAGGAAAGTGGAGAAACCCACATCAACCAATTAAGAGAAGAAAAAAATGCCTACCCTTGCTGAAGAAGTTGTCAAAGAAACCAAAACTAGTTTGGGAGGACAAAACAAAGAAAGAGGCAGAAAACCTACAAATGCCCCACTAGCTTTGACACCTTAGGTTCTGTAGGTTTTAACCCTGTACAAAAATTATGTTCATACGAATTCTTAAAACACAGAAAATAAACAATGCGAGAGCATAACACATAAAACACATATACATAGAGATTTCCCCTTGATCCCAAAGCTGGGACTACCAGCTTGATTTTTCATTATTTTCCTTTCAATGTTACAATACATATTTATACATGCCGAAGCATCCAATACCATGGACCAAAAAACATCGCATCCAAAACCATGGACCGAAAACCATCGCGTCCAAAACCATGTGCGAAAACCATAGGTAGGTCTGCCCAACTTAATATAGGGTCCAAAAAAAAATTCCCCAGGGCAC
>APFE031348232.1:80358-100711 GCA_000404065.3 Pinus taeda
CTCTTCAAGGGGGCAACCTCCTTTACATTACATAAATGAACAATTCTTGGATGATTCAAATGATAAAACCTCCTTTCTATATATAGGAGTCTAAGGACTCACAATATAACCCAGCCGACCTAACAATAATAATATAAAGCCACAAAAATAATAATAGAGGGATTATATGGGACACAATAATAACAATATGGGGACAATAGGGGCACAACAATATTAATAAGGGGTACAACTACAATAGTAATGGGGTAATCACTAGTATTATAGGGACCCAACACAACCCAACAAGTTCGTTGAAGTTCATATTCAAGTTGCAAGAGGAGGGATACCAATGTGATTGGAAGGACAAGTAACGATAGGCCCTCAGGTGGAGGAGATGGAGAGGAGCCACATTCCCATGTGATCCTAAAAATATCACGCATTATTGATTCATCAATGATTAAAAATTCTAAGGAGTCTCAACTTGTAGAAGAGTGAGTCAGCATGGAAAGTGATATCGCCATGTTACTTGAACGAGTTACAACTCACCTAAATGAAAACAAAAGAATGATTGAAGAAATTGCAGAGGAAATAATCACCTTTGATGATCACTCACTGACCATGCAAGAAGCACACTATGATAGGACTAATAAAAAATCGCGGGTGGAAAGGGTAAAGGTTCAAAACAAAATGGTTACCAATCAATTAAGAATAAAGGTTGACATTTCTAAAGTAGGAGCTAATGGAATCCTGAATTTGCACCAAACTATTGGTGAAGCCCTAACACATTCTGCCACAAAAAAAAAGAAGCAAAGAATGTGAGTTCGAAGAAAAGAATAAATGAGCTTGAAAAAACTCTCAATCCAACTCCTTTGTTCATGACCCCTTTGGTTATCCAAGCACCAAGGCATCTGTAACTACACCTAACACACCCCATCAAGTACGAAAAGTGACACACCTTTTATCTGGAATTCAATCTTACATTGTAAGTGATATCCATAACAAAATGAAAATTATTGAGGAAATATGGGAAATTGCCTTACAGTTAAGAAATTTGGCACGAAAAATCCACTCATTCATTGAGTATTTTAAAAAAAGATCTTGAAAATGATTAATGATTTATTGATAATGAATTATCAATTTTTATAAATAAAATCAATTCACTTAATGAATTTCGAAGAACATAGCAAAGTCTCTTGGGGCCTAAAAGAGTTAAGCATATTAAAGCTAGTTGGTCTGTGAGGATCAAAATGTTAGAAAATGTTATTGCTAATTATTCGAGTATTGATCATACAATAAGCAATGTTTTTCATAAGGCTATTAAATTTGTCGAGGACTTCTAGGGCCCATGAATGATTAGAGACTCTATGCTCATCCACAAAGATATACTAAAAGAAGATTTAGAGGTTATCAAGACATCAATGTGTTAAAAAATTGACAACTTAACAAATTTCCCTAAAGCTGAAATCAAAAAATGGTTAGTCACATTTGTCAATAATAATGAAGGTTAATCAACTACAACTGCACAACTACGAGTGGATTTCCAAGATATCAAGGAAGAATTCTTCAATCTACATGTCAAACAAGATATAACGTTTCATCCAATGAAAGAATACAACAAAGAATGGCCTAAGAAATCACCACAAGAAATCATTAATCCTCAATAATTGTCAAATAGTTAGAATAATGACCATTCTTTTAGTCATATAAAGAAACATTCACCTTTTTCTTTCCAGTCTTTGGTCATCTGACTTTCTTGATTGTTATATACATCAATTCTTTCTTCCTTCCAGGAACCTTAATATTTATTGGTCCAAGGGAGTCCAATCCCAATCCCTATTGGATGAATGCATTATGATTACAAGTATCGAGATTTTGAAGAGTGCTTTAAGAACTTGAATTTTCCAAAAACTTTGAGTTTGTAAACTATTTTTTACTTTCACAGAGAGCTCCCTTTCATGAAAGCAATTCATTTGTGATTTTGGGACTTATTTTAAAGTAGTATGAATCTCATGGATGTTTTCCTAATGTCTTTATGAATTAGATAAATGAAATTATTATATAGCTCTTTGAATGTCTATACCATTATGCCTTTTATCTTTCTCTATTGTCTTGCTTCAATGATGTTTACTTCACAATGGCGAATGGAATTGACATGATCAGTTAAAATTTGTATATTTGTTTTTTGTTATGTGTTCTTTTGATCACACCTAGTGCACTTAGACATGCATGATACAAATTGTTATGTTAATTTTAAAAATATATTGAAAATTTTGAGT
The DNA here is from genome assembly GCA_000404065.3 of Pinus taeda. Lineage (NCBI taxonomy): Eukaryota > Viridiplantae > Streptophyta > Pinopsida > Pinales > Pinaceae > Pinus > Pinus taeda. Next base: position 82,614 of record APFE031348232.1, read on the forward strand.
GTGCATTGGAAGAGGAGTACCACCTCTTTAAAAACATAGGGGGACTTGTAACTAGGCTCTCGGAGGTTGAATTATTTTTTAAAGGTAAAAAAAGGTCAGTAATATGTCATGCAAATCCCTTGCGGACAAGGACATCCACCATGTAGTGACACTTATTATCCCTGTCGCAGGACAATGGATATTGTAATCGACTTTTGGTCAAACCCATATTAGTTTCAGTTTTACAAAAAAAATTGCAATTTTTTTATAGTATAACATTGCACACTGAAATATATGAAATTTTTTAAAATAATTTAATTTATTTATGTTCAATTTGATTGCTATCAAATTGAACATGTTATTGCCCTTTGCCTCTATTAATGTGCCCATTACCTCTATTAATTAATCAAGAAGTACATAGATCGCATCAAGGTGTAGGATTAACATTTATGATACAATTTGTTTTGGGAAGGTGATAAAATTATTGTTAATAAGTAAATCATTTTATATTCCTATTTATAAAAATGGTTAATGATGAATATAATCTAATAAAAAATATATTATTTAAAATTACATATATAATTTAAAATGATTATTTAAAATCACATATGTAATTTATAAAAATTTGTTAATGGTATGTGAGAGATATATTTTTATTTTTACATTTATTTTTAAGGGGTAGAGGTCACTTAAGTTTTTGTGCGAACTTAACCACATATAATAGATTTTACACTATTAATGAATGATTGACATTCAAAATAAGAAGATGTTTGTAATTCGAATAAATATAAAATTTATCATATTCACAAACCAAGGTATAATATAAATTTATGATAGGATCATATTACTCAAGTCTAATAATAAGATTTTCATAAGATCATATTCACAAATTATAAAAAGCCAAATGTAAGCTATTAATAATTATTTCTATGTTGCAATACAAATCATCTTAATTTACAAAATTTAATAATGCATTTAATTACAATTTAAAAGTAATCTAATTATAACATTTTAAAATTTTAAATCTTTATATTTTTATTGTTTTCTACTTTAATTAAGCTATATTTAAACTAAGTGGCAGCACTAGCTACTATGTAGCCCTTGTTTTTTAATATGTTAGAGATATTTCATTTATTTGGCTTTCTTCAATAAATTTGTGATGTGAAGAACGTACAATAGTATTTGGAGAGATAGTAATGATTTGAATGGTTTTTAATGACAAATAAATTCTCTTTAACTTGCTCATTCTTTTTATGCTTTGAAAGTGATTTTTAAATTAATTTTAGTTTTTGTCTTTATTAAGTATTATAGTTTTTTTTGTGAGAAAACAAAATACATTGATGTCTTATTAATTCACCTTTAGATTTATAACATATCCTAATTTTTATGGCTTTTTTTCAATAATAATTTCTAAAATCCTAGGTGTTCGAAGTATTTTTTCCAAAAAAAAAAAAAAAAAAAATTACATACTTGTTGTTTATCAAAGTATACATATTACTATTGAATTACATCCTCCCGGACATGTCTTCCCATCTAGAACAAAAAGCAGTTAAACATAAGTATTTATTTAGATGTTGTTTTATTTGATATTATTTTTATTTTTAATTGAAATATGTTTTTATATTGTAAGGTTACTTATAAATATAATGTTTAGGAAGGAAGAAAGATAATGATTAGTCAATTTTTTAATAGTGAATATGATACTCCAATTTGTTGGATAAATATTAATGATAGGCTTTGTTTCTCTTTTCAAGACTTTTCTTATAACTAGCATAAGTCCATTTTAAACCTAAGTTTATTAGGAACTAATAAGGATCAAATTTTATAAGGTTTAATTTTTTTAAACCGTTTAATTCCATGTCATGTATCTACTCCTTCATATTAAATGCTAAAAAATTATGCCTTGAGAAATTTGATTAGTATCGACACTTGAGAGATTTGGGTTTAAGATGGATCTATGGTTGTTTAATTTTTGTTGTTTTTGTCATTTAACACTATATGACAACATCTCCTCAATATTGGATTATAGAGCACCTCACTACTCTTGATGAAATAATTTGGAAGTTCTTTTCAATCATCAAATGTTTGATTACAAATTATCATGTTGTATATATATATAATTTCCTTAAAGTCATTACTTCTACAATTTTTTTGGTGGTTTCCCTTATGTTGTTATATCCTCTTGTTGGTTCCCCCATCGTCTTGAAGGACTCTTGTGCTTCTTACTTATCTTTGGTTCTGCTTTGATGTTTTGTTGAAATAAATTCAATTTGTAATTTTTTTGGTTTCGATGCTTGATAATGAAATGAAGGCACACAAGATATTACAAAAAACAATATGAAAATCAAATTCTATTAAGGATTTAATTGTGAAAACATCACAATGTACACAATAGTACATAGTGGCTAGAAGGTAGGGCCTAATTTAAACATTTTACAAATTTGCCCTGAAATTTTGTAAGAGTCATTTTGAATTGATGGAATTAAAGATATCAAATATTAACATTGCATGATATAGTTGAAATGGGGGTATTTGAGGGTGTTAAATCCACCTATGTATTAAAAACAACAACTTTATCAATCCAAAGCTGTAATTTGACAAAGATTACACCATTGGATTCTAGTGATGACAAACTAGGAAAATTCAAATTTATAAAAAAAATATAGCTTTATTTGAAAGGTGGCAGCTTATTTATGAAGAGAGATGTGATAACTACACACATTTGTAAAAATCACTTAACTTAAAGTTGGAGACTCATTTTAATACAATATCAAGGAATCCTAGAGTGTAAAACATTTAAAACATACACCTTGAACCTAGGAGTTGGTGGAAAAAGGTAAACCCTAAGAAGCAATATTTAGCGATAATAAAGTATTTGGTGGTCCCATAATCAAAGATCACAATCAACCATTAATGGTAATGAGTGTTGCTAGTCCATCCTTAGTAGTCTACATAGCATCCATATAAGAGGACACATGCCCTATTGCATGATCCATAAGACAAACAAAGTGAGGAGATGGGAGGAAGAGACCCTCCTCTCATAACACACAATTGACCCCTCCTCATGAGTTAATACTTTATTTGGGTTTAGCACAAGCATGATGGGATATTTACAATGTGTTTAGCTTTCCTTAGGTATCAACATTGGATTTTTTGGTTTAGTTGGGTGTATGTTTATAATGACCCACCTACAATTTCAAACAGAATGTGAATATTAGCATACATATGGAGCATCCGTATGATAGCTGCATATGCATGAACCGCATGTACTGCACTAATACACATACTCGCTAATACTGGAAAATGTCTAAGTTAGGGTAATGAACTGATTATTGAAATAAATTCCTATCTCACTCGGCTATAAGGAATATATCAAATTAGGTACATGATATACATATATACATATATATGTATGATAATCCTTAATCAAAGAAAAATATAAAATATAATGAATTGTGAAGTAAATTTATTTAATTTACAATTAAGCTGATTAAAGTAAATAAAATAATTAAATTAAATTGTAAATAAGATAATTTATTAAAATTATAAATAAAGTAAATTAATTAATAAAATAGTGTTAACCCCTAGCTAAACTAATAAATCAAATCCAACTTACACAACATATATTTTAAAAGTGAATAACCTACTTAATCAAATATTACCAAATCATATAAGGTTCAAGTTGATAGAAGAGCATTGAGAGTTCCATGTAACAGGAGACATAGATACTGAGACGGGAAAGAGAACAAAGACAGTGGTTCTGAGAAATTTAAGGAGAAGGGGTGCGACTTAGAAGGGAATTTTTTTGCCTTTGGAGTGTAGTGCAGGGAGGAGCAATTTACAATAGAGAGCCACATATAGAGAGAAGCCTTGATTGTTCTTGAAGCTTTTAGGCACGGGGGCCAGATTACTTCAAATTTTGAAGTATTTTGGAGCTGGGTATCGAGATTGTGCCCAGTTCGGTAGGGAAGTTTTGGTCTTTTGGTAACGTGAGCAAATTGAGTGTTACAACAATGAGAGATCGACTTCAAACTCGGAAGCCAAGTATGTATATGTGTATTAAATCTGACAAATTTTGCTTTAAAACATTACTGTCTGAATTTTGGGCTTTGATATTGTCAAATTCTATTAATTAGGGGTTGTTTTGGTAAGGGTATTACAATGTTTGTCGAATTCACTATACGGTGGCTCTACTACTCCTTAGTCTTGCTTCTTCGAGGCATTTTACCACCACATTGGAAGAATTATAATGGTTTTCTATTGGATTTCCTAGTTCAAAGTTCTTAGAGTTTTTCTCTAAGTTTTGTTTCATAACATCTGTTATTTCCATGGTAGGGTTCATGTCTATTTGGTAGTTTGGTTATCTCCTCTTCCCCTTACCAATAGTGCTAGGGGATTCATTCTAGTTTGTTTTGTGTTTAAGTTTAGTAATGTATTGGTCTGAACCCTTCTTCACTATTATTTTCACATTGTATGCTTAATAGTAACGAAATTGGATGACTCACCCTATACGACTTGTTTTATCGTGATTGACTTGTGGACTACAAGGAATTAAGGGATACTATGAGGACTCTTCGATGCTATGAGGAAGCAATTAATGGTCATGATAACATCATATAAACATAGAGAAAATCATAATTTAGGAGAATACTACTGGCTCCTAGGTTGAAGCTATAATGGACATCTCTTGCAGTAGAAAAGACATATATGTGCTTTGGAGACTAAAAAAAGGGAGCTACATATGTTCAATTGTCAACAAGGAGGTGTTATAGAACCTACACCCAAGCTCACTCTGCATACTCAAAATTTGAAAGGCTTGTGATTGATAATGCAATCCATTATTCTTTGGTTCATAGGGAATCATGGAGGTAATGAGCCTAACTAAGGAAGTAACATAAGAAGCAACCAATTGAATTTCCTTCAAATTAATAAATATATATGTTTTTTAAAGTTATTAGGCTTCTAGGTATTTTTTTAGAGGATTTATATTATATGTACAATGATATATTTGAAGTTGTTCTTAGTATACAACTATATTCTAAAACGCTATACATTTTTTGGCTCGTGATTTTTTTCTTAAAACAGCTTTTAATATATCTTTGTTATGATCTTTGTTGCAACATATATATGTATAAATGAAACATGTAGTGGATTGTATTAAAACTATCTGGTTGAAAGGTCGAAACCATTTACGTTGTGTTCACTTGTTGACTCTGAGTCTAGTTGTAGACTCCATTCTAAGATTAGCTCGACCTTCCTACTTTTACAAACAAAATTTCCACATAGACTATACTTGTATATCCGCCAAAAGACACTTAGAACTTTAACAAAACAACACTGCATAAAAGTAAAATCTAAGAATTCTATGCTTCAGGGTTCTCCCATGGAACAATTGCTTCCACAGACCTATTTCTTAATTCCTTGAGTTTAGCTTGCTTGTGAAAGAATGATGTGTTTAGATCACCCACCTTAAGCCACTGGCTTTTGGATCTCAATATCCATTGGGCCTCCTCCTGTCGATTCAATCTAAATATTTCCTTGGAAAACTCCTATTTTTCAATGTACCATGTCTCTATTGTGACATTTTCCATCGCTTGTTGGTGTTGCTCCAACTATTTTATTATCTCATCTCGTTTATGGCTCGGAGGGCGATAAGTCTCCCTTGACCATTTCTTTAATGCCTACTTGACATTTTTCAATTTAGTCTCCCAAACATAAAATGGGTATCCCACAACAAGTACCCTCCTTGCATTTTAAATTACATTAATAACCCCATATTATTGTGTCTAGATTGGGTTAAATTTGATGGGAAGCGGGCCCAAGTCTCGCTTGCAATCAATTACCACAGAGATATATCTAGGGTCTTAGCTTCTGTTGGCCATAATAGATGAGGAGAATTCTAGGCTGGATGTCAGCCAATTACTATGGATTAAAAACCGATCAAGCCTCGCTGCGATATGACTATCTCTAGGGTGCCTATTGGACCATGTGTATTTGCCTAACTCAGGGACAATGTCCACAAGCTCCCATTATGAGATCAGATCCTCCATATGCTCTCGATATGGGTCATGTACTAAACAACCTCCCTTATTTTTTGTTGATCTAAGCATTGTGTTGAAATCACCTCTAATATGCTATTAACATGCCAGTCTCGGGCCTTAATACAATTTAAGGATTCCCAAAATTACACTTTCTCCCCATATGCTAGCCCATACACACAAATTATAAGAAGTCGATCTCCAATGTCCCTCCTCTCCAGGAGAGTTGTTATCCATAAAGGGTTTGTAAACTATCAACTAAGGAATTTAATAATTAGACTAGAACATACCTATTCCTCCCGAGGCTCCATTTGAATCTTTTGCAAGCCCTGATATTTATTGGGAAAATGATCTCGGGGCTCAAAGAACTTCTTTACCTTCTTGCTTCGTTTAGTGGATGAATAATATCCAAGGTTTTTCAAGAGCTACCATATCTTTGATGGTTAGGGATTTACTGGGGATCCCCATACCCCTTATATTCCATGACAATACTTTCATTGATTCTTAGAGGGGATTTGTTGAGATCCACATCCCACTATTGGGTTTTCTGAACCTTTACTAGACTTGGCCTTTATAACTTATGAAATAATTCATTGGTTACCAAAATTTTTATTTTTTTCTGCTTCACGCTCTCTTATTGCTTTGTTTAATAGCCTCCCTTTCTTTTTATTACTTTCAGTCTCCTCACTACTTCCTTTATCTGCCCATGTTAGAGTTTGCACCATATTTTGAGTTGTCACTCCTGTTACTACTTGAATTCCTCCTGTAGAAATCGTCGCACCTTGAGAGGGTCCCTCATTCTGTTAAGGTTTATCCTGTTTTTGAATCCACTTATCTTCAAGGTCTAAATTTCCTCCGTTTTCTTATTTTTCGCCATCCCCTTGCTCTAGGTTTTGCAGATCTGCCCCTCAAATACCTTGATCTAGAGATGGGTTCTCTAGCTCAGGTTCATTCTCTTCCAAATCTTGCAAAGCTTCATAAGGGGTTGAAGAGCAGATGGAACCACATTATTCCTTAAATTTTGATTCCCCCCTGTCGTTTTCCCTTTATTCCTAGCTCGCCTCTTAGTTTTCCATTGTGTTGCATATTCCACAAGGGGGTCGAGTCCTTTATTGATTTTTCACAATTCGAGTGAAATACTCATATTAATGGAAGTGTGTACACTTAAAGGATTTTTCTCATAATTTAGGGTTTGAAAATAGGTTCATTCCCCTAGGGTGAGATCGATCTACGAGGGCAAGCCCTTTTCCAAATCCACCTTGATGTAGATCTTCGTATAGGCAAGCTAATATCCCTTTGGCTTAGCCTGATCAACATAACGCCCAACCCCATTGCCTATGGCGCATAGGCAATTGTCACTCCACCATGAGAGGAAGGCGAGGGAGTTTTACCCAAACTAGGATTGTCGTCAAAATATCTCATTCAGATTAAAGTGTAAAGTCCACTTATTGAGATATATACCTTTGGATCTAACGAAATAGGGTCCGTTTAGGAAGATCACGTCTCTACCTTCTTTGAGTTCAAATAGGAACACAACGAATCCATTCCTAGAGGCATACAATCAGATCTAACGCTTCATCTTGTCTCTCCAAGTTTTTTCAATCTAGATCTTTATATATCGATGGGATGACCACATGCTAGTAAAATTTTCGACAAACGTTCGCTTTGAAAAATCCAAAGTTGTTTTTTAACTCCCTTCGACAAGGCTACTGATGGTACCGCTTCAACTTGCTTGACAAATTTTGTCTAAGCAAATTTTTCCCGGGGTCGATTCGTAATAATAGCTACCAATGCTTGGAATGCTGCGACCTCTTCTTCGTTAGTGGAAGAAGGAGGGGGAGCAACCCCCTCCGTGATGTCCATGGCAATTTCGAAGTTTGGCTAGAATTACAACACCACACATCTCCATAGAGATGTCCATTGAAAAAATAATATTTTATTAATACAAATATTTTAGTTATAATTTTTTATTTTTATTTAAAGTGCCCATCATTCAAACCCAACCTGGATTACAAATCATCATTTGTCTAAATGCTTATTGTATCATCATGTGCTGAAATAACCTTGTTAGGTTCTTCCTTAATCCAATGCCATAAGAGTTTTTTTTTTTTTGGTTCACATAAACAATTAGGATTTCTACTATAAAATGCAACATAACAACTAGTATATATGTTCAAAGAGCTTTGGAGCAAAAAAAATTCCAAGATATATTTCCTTCCTAGGACAAAACAAGTGTTGGACAAAGCAAGTGTTGGAAGGCAATTGACTTCCTAAAAAAACTGCTTGTGTAGATTCTTGCAAAAAAACAATGGGTAATTTGACCTTACAAAACATTGGAGAAACATGTAAGCATTATAAATGTAAATCCAAAGTCACCAAATGGTAAGTTCCTTTGACTTGCTCGAGTCCTGATATCTTGTCTTCGATTCCTTTTATCTTATTTGCCTAAAGATTCTTCCATTGGAACAACAAAGCCATATAAGACTGGTCTCGGATGACAGACTACAAGATCAATTATGTCAAATTTTCCTTTAATTTTTGGTTCCCTTTCTTCAAATTAGAAAGCTCTATTCCATGTGCCAATAATGCAATGAGAAAAATCATGATTTCTTGGGATTGTGCTTGAACTTGACTTGTGCGAGTTTCATTGAATTGCTCCATTTCCACATTCTACTGCTTCACTTCAACATTGAGATTAGAGATTCCCACACATTGTTTGGAGTTAGAAATAAAAGAGTCCTTGTGCCACATCACTTAAACCCAAGGTAAAGAAATCAAGGAGAGGAATCTAAACTCTCCACATGACTATGCATAAAAGAGAAACATTCACAAAGTATGGATTAAAGGGTCAGGGGCAATTGTGTAAGGATGGAAAGAGTGGAAACCAAAGAAAGGTCAGTGAAGCAAGGGAAGTAACGAAGGAAATAATCCTAACAACTGTTGAAGGGAAGGAATGAAATCCAGAGAAGGTCAATGAAATAATGGAAAAAACAAAGGCCATAAGCCCAACAAAGCTCAAATTAGCCATAGGTGCAACCAAGAACAATCTATGAGAACATCTGGAGGAGGCATTGTGAACCCAGGAGTGGGAGGTTTGCAAATAAAACAAGGACACCATAATGCACATGCAATAGAGGAATTATATCACCCGAGATAATGACATAGTGATCAATGGGTTTAAATGGAAATGATCGTACCTTAGGAAACATAGTATGAGCCACCTCAAGATGTGGAGAATGAGGTACGATGCAACATATGTGAAGCTTATGGTGTGAAAGCTTAATGATTAAGATAAATGGATTATGATATGCGTAAAGATCCAATTTTACAAAGGATTAGGACCTATGGATAAGACAAAGGAGTTAAGGAATATGGAAATCATTGTTCCCGACAAAGGTGAAGAGTTTTCCTTGTTGAAGGGAAGAAGCTTCTTTGGCAAACACATCAACATAGCCATTAAATTTTCTAAGAAAATGAAAAAATTGAATCTCCTCAATTTTTTTAATTTCTTGTTGGATTATAACAAGGTTGTGCTCCGAATGACCTTTCTTTTATGCATTTTTTTGATGATTTTTTCATAATCTCTGAGAACTACAAGTGTAGTAATCTACCTCGAGGAAGCCAAATGGAATCCAATGAAAAGTGCAAAAGGCTTATTTTGATTATCAGGAAAATGTCCTACTAATGACAAACCCAATTTCTTAATTCTATCTAAATTTAAAATAACCCCTTCTGTACTTTGCTCCCTATCAACACAATAATTAAACAATTTTTTTTCACACATAAATGATTTCAAAAATCCTAATTATTATTCTAATACATTATACATTAAGATGACATTCGATAACTTTTTTCCCTAAATAGGATGTGAAATTTTTATTCCATATTAATTCTGGAAGGAAAATGGAATTTTTAAACCGTTCATATGGGTAGTCCAAAAAAGACATCTCCCCATCCCTTGAGACTCCATCTAAAAAAATATCCCAATAATTAGTTGTCTTTTCACTAACATAACCCAAATATAGTTCACACGGTCCTTAACTCTTTCCGTGCTCCATGTCCTTTGGTGGGTTGATAACGAGGTTCTTCCAACTTTAATTATTATGAACCACTTATTCGAAACCTTCTCGTGCTTCGCGAACTAACAAACAACCACATAAAGTGAGTTATTTGATTAACTAATGCTAACCATAGTTTTAACACGGGAAGGAAATTCGAAATTCTAAAAGAGGGACATGCTAATATGGTCGCAAGACCCTCAATTATTGAGGGCAAAAGAAGAAGGCCCACAAAAAAAATAATGTCCCCTTCTTACTGCAAGGCCTTCAATATGTACTTTAAAAAATTCAAATTTATTATAAATTTTGAGTTCATTTAAAAATTATATTTCCAATAATCCGAATCAATTTGGAAACTCTTATGTTATGTTTTACCTATAGGTTAATTCATAGCTTTGATGGTTGGTTACCCATTATCTTCATGAAACAAAATGAGCCACCTCCACAAATAATAAATCTCACCTAAACTCCTATACCTAGGGTCCACCTTTTAGGAAAGCTTTATACAACCTCTTTGAACTATCCCTTTTTTAATGTTACATTATAATTGAGTAGTAATTGGATTTATGTATAAGATTAAGGTTACAAGTTATTAAAAGTAAATTATTATATTTTAATTTAATTTAATAAATGTTTATAGTATTTAAATTTAATATAGGGAATTAAAGTTAGAGTATTATTAAAAATATATATATGATTTTTTTGAAGATAAATTTAGTGATGATTATAAGAGATATTGTCTTTCTTCCCTATACTAACATTTTTTTAGTTTTGGAATTAAAATTTGATTAAGAGTTTTTTTTTTTAATATTTAAAGGAATATGTTAACAATCTAAGGCCTACAAGTATAGTGTAAGAACAAATGTTTATCATGATATAAGCATCTAACATATTATTTCAGGAAGTGTCCATTTTTTTTAATAATGGTGATGGGCGAATTTGTTTCCGTGGATACCAATGAATGATGATTGACCTCATTGCCAATCGATAAGTACCTATGATAGGTTTTCCCAACTTTGGAAAAAAATCATAAATCCATAAATAGTTGTACGACAAAAAAACAAATTTTTTATTTATTCTAAAGGAATTAGTAACTCACTCGGATGACCTGGATGAGGCCTAGGTTCCAAGTTGGTTGATTGCCAAAGTTGGTTGTTGGTACCACTTAATGGGCCTAATCACTAAGAACATGTGCTTCTTCATAAGAGGTCACATCTTCAAATCCACACCTCCGTCGACTTCAACAGTCAATTGTTGCATAGATTCAGGTTCTTTAGGTTGATCGTGCTCAAAATTACAATTATTGTTATTATTAGTTAACAAAAAATACAACCAAAAATCTCTAGCTAACTTTTCTAGGTTTTGACCTTTTTTAGCACTTTTTCCAATCAATATTACCTAACATATCATGGATTTGTTGGAATAACAAATTTAAGATGTGAAATCTACATAATTCAATACTTGGAAAATTTTGCAAAGCACTAAATACATTATATTAAAAAACACATTCTAAATAACAAAAAACTATAATCTCACAAAAAATTATATCACCAAATTTCAATAAAAATACAAAATCATAAAAAAATTAAATTGCATCCAATCAAAATACCATATATACACAAATTTATATATATCAACATTCTTATAAATAAATTTATAACTTTAATACTACAAATTTGGCCTAATATAAAAAATACATTAACTTTTAAATAGTTATTCCAAGCTATATATAATTTAATTATAAGTTTATATATGTATAGATTAAATAGTGAAAAAGGTGTGAGAGTTGTTTTATTTTAATTTTATCATTTAATTAAATTATAATTAAATATAAATAATTTAAATTATTATATAATATAGTTTTTAAAATAATTTGATAATTTCATTGGGCTTGTATTTAATATTTTGGAACTGTTTGCCAAATTTCAACAAAACAATTTTTATTATTTTGTCCATTTTTGTTATTTAAAATATGTTATTGAATATATAAATGGGTTTAATACACGAAAAACCCCAAGTCACTAGATTGTGGAAAGTCCATTACTCAAACTTATAATTCCTAGATTGTAGAAAGTCTATTTCTCAAACTTGTAATTCCTAGAAATCCCTACATTAAAAATTCAAAATAGTTATTGAATATATAAATGGGTTTAATACACGAAAAACCCCAAGTCACTAGATTGTGGAAAGTCCATTACTCAAACTTATAATTCCTAAATTGTAGAAAGTCCATTTCTCAAACTTGTAATTCCTAGAAATCCCTACATTAAAAATTCCATTGAGAAATACATCCCAAAAAACTCAAAAAATATACAACAAATAAACTACTCCATTTATTTGTTTTAATAAATTTTTATATAAATTTATTAGGTCGAAAATCAATTACTCTTAACATTTTTTTACGAAATTGGGTAAAATTATTTAAAATCTAAATTCAGTAAATATGTTTGGATATTTTTTTATGAAATTGTAATAAATACCTATTTTTCCTTTTTATCAAGCTATAATTAATTTATTTGTATAAATTAAATAGCAAAAAAGACGTGAGAGGATTAACTTTAAAACAATATATTTTTAATATTTAATTATTGTAATTTATCATTTAATTAAAATTATGATTTAGATAATGATTATTTATGAATATAATTTTTAAAATAATTTGATAATTTTATGGGGTCTGTATTTAATGTTTTGGAGTTGTTTGTCAAATTTCAACAAAACAATTTTTATTAGATTGTGAGTTTTTGTTGTTTAAAATGTGTTATTAAGTATATAAATGGTTCAACACCCTGAAAAACCTTTGAGTCATTAAATTGTGGAGAGTCTATAACTCAAACTTGTTTGCACATGAGAGCACGGTTCAGCGGTCGGGGCAGTCGGCTTACTCACACCCTGCTCGCGTTCGATCCTCCATTGTGTTGTTGCGCTGCAACCTATACTGTACCATTGCGAATGTATTCTGATTGATGTGACGGATGTTAGCGAGACTGATGTATATATGTACAAAAAAGAGGGCCCAATATCGCTTCTTCTGGGAACTAGCCCCTCCCTTTTAAAAAAAAAAAATCGCACATTAGTGCACGGTTCAGTGGTAGGGGGAGTCGACTGATGCAGGAGCATCCAGCTCACAGTGACGAGGCAGAAAGACTCAAACCAGGTTCACAAGCGGGAAACTGAATTGTTAAATTCTGCTGAAGATAACTTTTTTTTTTACTTTATTTTACAAGTCAGCAATAGTTAGATGGTTTACTTTTCCAGTTAGGATTATTGTTAGTTTCATTATCGATTTAAGGGTAGTTTCTGTAATTAGGAAAAATAACTTTTAACTGTTTTACAAGTCTTGAAATGTTCAAACAATTACGGTTACAAATAGGAACAGAAGTATGTAACTGTCTTTGTAACAGAAACAAACAAACTGCAAGCCTTAACTGAAGACAGAGGTTATAAAAGCCAAACATACATGTAAAGAAAGGGTCTTTTAGTCAAGCAAAGAACAAGTTGAGTAGTTGAATAACATAATTATCAAGCATTCAAAAGTACCAGAGAATTACTGTCCATCTATCTTATTTCCTAAATTATTGATTGATCTCTCATACTTAATTAACAGAATTTTACATTATTGTAAACTAAACATAGTATCATGGCTGCTGTACGAGTATGAATTGTATTCAAAATCATTACCAAACAAGCACACGGAGATATAGTTGAAGAAGAACGGTTACGCACAGCTAATCGAGACCAGCAAACAAGTAAAGAGTCCAGCAAACGAATCAAATGCCAGCAACGTAACAAAACCCCAAGCGAAGGCTACAGGTACCAAATACCACATTCTTTTTAAAAAAAAAAAAAAAAAAAAAAAAAAAAAAAAAAAAAAAAAAAAAAATTTACATTTATATTGCCCAGAAATATTACTTCATAGTCGAAACCGAAAGGGCCGAGTTCCCTTAAACAATTACAGAGACTGATACAGTCGAAACAAGGTCAAAATTTGCTCAGCAACCACAGACAAGCAACAAACACAAAACCCTCGTTAGGGTTTGAACACAGGTACGAGATAAGGATTTGTTGAAGCTGCGTTCCAACATAAGGAATTCACCCCAGAATGACAACGACGGACGTGAATCACACTAGAACCAAACAGTAAACCAACAAACGAACTGTATTCAGAACAGAGACCTCTAGACAGCTGGACAATATAGGTTATAGGCCTACCCACATTCACGCTATTGGACATTTTTGAAGACAGAGACGTGCGCCCTCCAGGCCACCAGAGAAGACCTGCAAACAAACAAGCGAGAGTGAGTTTGAAGTTTAGAAAAACTTGAAGGGACGAAACCCTTGACAGAAACAAAGCCAGCATTACAAAAATAAAGGGAAAAGGGGAAGGAACCCTCACCTGGAGACCGCGTGAGGAGGAGCCATACATTCGAATCAGAGGACGCCACAGGGAACTGGAGACCAGAGGAGCAGCTTGGGTTAGACCCAGAACAAGGAGAGCGCGAACACTGAATCAGAGAAAGATTAATTACCTGTAGCAGAGGTTGAATGAGCTTTTCCATTGTTCCTGTACGCTCAGCCACGGACAGCACAGTGTTACCAGCAAATTCATAACCCAAGAATCACTACCAAACCAGATTCGAAAGCAAAGGACCAAAAGACTAACAGTACATGCAGGAACGGGGTAGCAAAAGCCGAATACCAGTGTTGAAACAACTTAAATTCGAACCAGACTTCTTTACAAGCAACCAACAGTTACAGTAAACACTACCAGGACAAAGAGCTCGAATTCATTTATCAAAAACAGAGTAACAGAGTGGGTAAACAACTTACCAGAGATTGCAAGAAAACCCCAGAGTTGAACAACGTCGATGCAAACAGGCGGACAAACAATCAAATACGCAGAGAAGGCCTCCACCCATAACTAGAGCAAGCACAAATACAACCAACAACCATGAAATCGTAATCCAGAGCCAACAGAAACAGGATACAGCACCCTCAACATTCTTCCATACGCAGAGCTCGAAACCCTCAGAACCAACAACAACAATGACAAAGAACAATCGAGAAATCACATAGGGTTAGGGTAACATCGTTTTCCAAGGCAGAAGGACTGTCGCATTTACACCCGCAGTTAATGCTCAGCTACCAGCTACAGAACACGGGAAATACAATCGCCACGTAAATGTCCAAGTGTAACCTTAAAAGTGCAAAGGGTTACGCCAAGTGGGTTGGGTCCCATCAGAGTGGTATCGGAGCAGTTAGAGTTGAAAAGATTTGGGAGAAATGGATATAGGCAGACGAGGACGAGGCAGAGGCGCCCGTAGAATGGCAGATGAGGCGTTAAGGGAAGAACTCCGAATTCTTACTGCTCGATTGGAAGCAGTAGAGGCAGGCAGAAGGAGAGATCCAAAGTTAGGTGATGTGAGTGATGAAGAAGTGGAAGCACCAGCAGATGGGGCTGAAGGTGACTCACCAGAAGTGAGGTTATTGAAGTCTGTATTATTGTCAAATAGTAAACCAAAACCAGAATTACCAACCTATGATGGCAGTTTATCGATTGATGTAGTATTAGATTGGATTAGTGAGATGGACAAGTACTTTGAATGCGAAGAAATTAGTGAAGACCGTAGGGTCAAGTTTGCAGCGGCAAAGCTGAAAGGACACGCAACCCTGTGGTGGGACAGTGTCCAAAATGAGAGAAAGAGGTTGAACAAGCCTCCGATAAAGACTTGGGCAAGGATGGTAGCCAAATTGAAGGGCAGATTTCTGCCAAGAGATTATCAAATTGCGTTACATAGGCAAGTTCAGAACTTGAGACAGAGAGGTCTGACGGTGAAAGAATATACGGAGGAATTTTATCGAGTAAACTTGCGAGCAGGATATACAGAGGATACAACAGAGAGGACAACCAGATGTGTGAATGGGCTGAGGATGGAGATTTTAGATGAAATAAGTATTCTGTCTCCCAACAATACGGAGGAGGCATATCAGAGTGCAGTTAAAGCAGAGGAAAAGCTTAACCGAAGACAGAATGCCCGGAGAGGACGAGGGTCTAACAGAGGAAGAGGCCAGTCATATGGCAGGGGCCGGACTTCCAGCAACAACGAAGAAGCCAACAGTTCGAGGACTTCGGGAATAGCAAAAAAAGGAGATGGAACGAGGGGTGGCAGATCGTTTCAGCGCGGTAGAGGAAATGGCCGTGGAAGGGGAACTGGATACCAGTGTTACAGATGCCACAAGTGGGGGCACCGCTCTTTTGAGCGCCCAGAAACAGATTCAACTGGACAGCGAGGCGCATATGTGGCGCAGCCAGA
Source organism: Pinus taeda (assembly GCA_000404065.3). NCBI lineage: Eukaryota > Viridiplantae > Streptophyta > Pinopsida > Pinales > Pinaceae > Pinus > Pinus taeda. Next base: position 99,003 of record APFE031348232.1, read on the forward strand.
GGAAGCACCAGCACCTCCTCAAGAGGCAGAAAATGCCCCAGAAACAGGAGAAGCTTTAGTGCTGCATAAGGTGTTGGTGAAGCCAGTTGATGAGAGTATTGAACAGACGCAACAGAAAGCTCTGTTCAGAACAGTTTGTAAATCGCAAGGTAAGTGCTGTAAAATGATAATTGACAGCGGAAGTACTGACAATTTGGTGTCAGTCGAGATGGTGGAGAAGTTAGGACTGAAATGTTTGAAACACCCTACTCCATATCGAGTTTCATGGTTACAGAAAGGACATCAGTTGATGTTGGATGAGCAGAGTGAAGTAGAATTTCAGATAGGACGTTACAAAGACAAAATTATTTGCGACATCATGCCAATGGACGTGTGCCACATCTTGTTGGGCAAACCTTGGCAATATGACAAAAAAGTGACACATGATGGGGTATTGAATTGTTATAAGTTTGAAAAAGACGGGGTTAAGCATACCCTTGTGCCTATCAGAGAGGAGAAAGAGGCAGTTGAAGGAAATGAACCAAAGGCGTTGCTTATGAACGGAAAACAATTTTTGAAGCAAGTTGAAAACAGTGAGATGAATAATGCTGTAGTGAGAAAGACTAGGACAGTTTTGTTACACACAGAAATCACAGATTTGCCTGTAGAAATACAGCAGATGTTGGAAGAATTTACAGATATAGTAGTAGACGACTTGCCGGATAAGTTACCTCCCAAGCGGAGCATCAGTCACCACATTGATTTCATACCAGGAGCCAGCTTACCGAATAAGGCAACTTATCGAATGAGCCCCAAGGATAATGAAGAAATCAGAAAACAGGTGCAGGAGCTATTGGATAAAGGATTGATCAGAGAAAGTTTGAGCCCATGTGCTGTACCAACAGTTCTCGCCCCCAAAAAGGGAGGAGAATGGCGGATGTGCACTGATTCCAGGGCCATCAATAAAATCACCATACGGTACAGATTTCCGTTAGCGCGCATGGATGATATGATGGACTGTTTGAGTGGGGCAGCTTACTTTTCTAAGATAGATTTAAAAAGTGGATATCACCAGATTCGGATACGTGAAGGAGATGAATGGAAGACAACTTTTAAAACTAATGAGGGCCTATATGAATGGCTGGTCATGTCGTTCGGGTTGAGCAATGCGCCCAGCACCTTCATGAGACTCATGAATGAGATGCTAAAGGAATATATTGGGAAATTCGTAATTGTTTATTTGGATGACATACTTATTTTCAGTAAGACACGAGAAGAACACCTCCAGCATGTGCGTAAAGTGTTAGAGAAGCTACAACAGAACAAGTTATTGATCAATCTGAAGAAATGTACGTTTTTGCAGAGAGAACTAATTTATCTGGGATTTGTGATAGCAGAGAACGAATTAAAGATGGATCCAGAGAAAGTGACAGCAATCATAAATTGGCAGTCACCGAAGAATTTGTTTGAGGTACGAAGTTTTCACGGATTAGCGAGTTTTTACAGAAAGTTTATTAGAGATTTCAGCAGAATTTGTGCTCCTATGTTGGAGACCATCAAAAAGGCCAACCAACCTTTTCGATGGACAAAAGCAGCAGAAAAGAGCTTTCAGCTATTGAAGAGGAAAATAACAGAAAGACCGATTCTCAGGCTAACAGACTTTCAAAAACTATTTCAGGTACGTTGTGATGCTAGTGGAACAGCAATCGGGGCTGTACTCAGCCAGGAGG
>APFE031348236.1:3408-17020 GCA_000404065.3 Pinus taeda
CATAGATGTACACGTTTTATATTACTTCAAAGACATAACCATGATTCTCAACGTAACCAATAATTTGGTGCTATTATGGATAATCAATGTTTATATAATTTCAAAAACCTTACAAATCATGTTGAACCATCGCTGAAAATTTTTCGAGTATCAATTTCAAATCCATTAACTATAATAGATTATGTTGAACCATCGCTGAAACTTTCTCAAGTATCTAGTTCAAACCCATTAACTATCATAGATTCTACTATTTTAGGCAATAATAACATATAGGTTTTCATTTTGAAAAAAACATAATCTTCAAGTAAGAAGGATGAAGTTCTTTTATTAGCACCATAACACCCTAACACTTGAAAATTTCAAACCCATTTGCATTCATATCAAAGTATGAATGTATCCAACACATCATAACCTTGATAACCACACATTTGAGATTCCATATCCAACTATAAAAGAGATATGTTTCCTAATCAAACTAATAAATAAATCCATTTTATAAAATCCTAGATCTATCACCAATATTTTAACACTGAAGAAACACCACATAAAAGCTCTCAAAATCAAACATAAAATAGTCATTGCACCCATACAAACAACAAAAATCAACTGTATTATTTCTATTTCTATTGGACAACTAAAAAAACTTATAGTTTGGTTACTCTATCTTCACATGCTAATTTTTTTATATACCATATCAACGGCCCATGTGTGTGGGCATGTTTCCCGAGTCTCCACCTTGAATCTTCAGGCTTTAATGTTTAGAATTTAGGTTTAAATGTGTAGAGTGCAAGATTGCATGATATAGGTGAAGATGAAAACGAGTTTTTTCTAACCAGTCCAAAGAACCGCTCTGCATGAGTCCGTGCTTAACTTAGAATCTCAAAACTATGAAGACATTCTATGCTTTTCTAGGAATCTCATAATGAAGTTTTAATATTGTGAGTGCCACACATAACCATGCTTATTTTAGAATTTCAACCTGAAAAATCATTGGTTTCTTCTATTTTCTACAATCTTATTTAAAGTTGCTCACCTATTGCTCACCTATGTGTAAATTTTTAACTCACTCATTATTAAACAAACATCATTATTCCCCTTTAAATTTTAAAATATTTAATAATTAAATAAAAAAAATTATTTTTAGAAAATCAAATTTATGACTCTCTGAATCCTTCAAATCTTAAAAAAACCCTTAAGGTCTCCACCTCACTCCGCGTCTCCCCCAAATAAAAACGATATCATTTTTTTTAATTGGAACCAAATTAGAGTTGGCATCACTGACATACACAATCTCACTACATATCGCTCTACGGTCTACCTGAAAAAGGTGCTCTTTGCTTACCATATTAATTCAAAAGCTATCAGAACTGCACTAATGAAATGTTCAAATCTTTCTGGCGTCCACCTGCACGTCTGCCTTTTGAATTGACTTTTAGTTGGCAAATATAAACCTCACAGTTGTTTCAACTCGTCATCGAAATTTAAAAGAAAAAAGGCGCATGAAACTTTCTTTAATCCACTGGATGACTCTCGGCTAATTTTATTTAATGTAGTGAGTCAGAGTGAAAACCACTCCACACAGAAAATACAAACCTTACCTCAAATTTTTTAAACCCAATTTATGCATTATCCATACTCTCCCTCATTTATTTATTTATTACGCTTTGGAATCTTTTGCAGAATGCCTAGTCCACTAAATCCTGTATATATAAAAATTTATAATTAGAAAATATGAATCACTAATGGAAAAATAAGTAGAACCGACCACTGTCTGTAGTCGCACCACAGAATTGAGATGGAATCCACACACTGCTGTCTGTAGTCGCACCAAAGAATTGAGGTGGAATCCACACCCTGCAAAAGATGCCCATCAGGCGTACACAAATTTACAGGGCCCATCTATCCTCTTGTCAAGCATCGATAACCGTCGCTTATTCAACCCAAGACCGTCCATGATTCATTAATTTTTATTTTTTAATATTTTGTATGTCAGAATTAAAGAGTAAATCCACACCACTTAATCAACCTTTCGTTAAATAAACTAACCTTCTCACATAAATGAAGACTCAACTCGTAAGTCTTACAAATTGCATTAGACACTTAAATTTATACATCGAGCCGTAACTACAGGGATTGCACAGACTTTATTTATTTTCCATCTAAATTCATCGACACTAATTCATTATCGTTGAATGAATAGAGTTTGTTGTCACATAAAAAGTTGCGGATAGTAAATAGTAGTGATTAATATTTTAACACTTTTCTTAATCACGACTTACATGTTAACTTAACTGTTGGTATTGGTTGGTCTAATTATGAGCTAGGCTTATAAATATGACTCAAATATTTTATTTTGACTTTCTTTGCTACAGTGTAATGATGCAACTTTTTCTTGAACTTGTTGGTCCAAACTTATTTCTTCTTCTTCCTACTCTAGATCATGAACACTTGATATTGCTCCTTGTTGCAACCAGGGTGATGCCAATTCATTTCAACACGTTCAATTCCATCATTCAATGATTTTAAGTCTTGTTCAATGAACATTACCACTGGGTTATATTATGCTTTTCCTGTTGCTTCTTCGTGATAGCTACCAATACTTGCACACTTGTAAACATTAGCGAGGTTTACAAAATGATCATAATCTGGATTCTTTCCAACTTTATCTATGTCTTCCTCTACCAAATCTTGATACTCAATTTCATCTAGCTCATCCAATTGATCTTCAACTTGGGTTACCCTTCCATTGAGCAGTTTCTCTATGAATTTATTTTCCTGAAACATTTGCAACCAATCTTCACTTGAAAAAATTTCATTATCATATTTAACTTTAAGTTCTTCAATTCCTTCATCCATCCGTTCTGGAAGCAAGACAAACTCTAGCACTTTCCTCTGATTTACGACTTCACACGACCTCGACTCACCCACACCTTCACAGGGATTCACAAGCAGCGACACTACATAGCAGCCACACCAGTCGTCTCACCAATCACCGAACAATTCAAAGCATAGCAAAGAAACACAAAAAACCTACACAAGATTTCACTAAAAAACTCAACACTAGAGGCTCCAATCTTCACGACCCCAATATTCGAGACCCAGCAGTCTCACAACAACACAACTTCACAACACTTCCACACTTCGACTATGCCTCCATGACCTCATAGATGACATCGCCCAAGCTCCTACACACAAGGAGAAACAACTCTTCAAAGTTCCTCAAAGCTCGAGCAACAATATCCAATCCACACTCTCTAACGTGGCCACTCACCCTACAACATAGGTCACCACTCCACGCAGAGTTCATGTTAGAATTAATGGGGAAAGATATAGTTAGTTGTTCAAGGATAGGATTGAGACTCTAAGATTAGGTCTCAGATCCTAATATCTAGGGAGAGGTTCAAATCACCTAATTGTGTGAAAGCCTATATGTAATAGTTTGTTCTCTTGATTGATTATGTAAGTAGTAGTAATAGTATTGTATAAATGTTTATACACTTTATAGGTATCTCACTAGAGAGTCGTTTACCTAATAAATCCAATTTTTATCATGGTATCAGAGTTGCAAGAAGGAGAGGCCTGTACGCTGAGTTGAGGAATGTGACGTTGTCGTGGGAAGCTGAAGAGTAATCGCGCCTACGCTCATTTTCAATTTGTAGCATCATCCCAGGATTTTAATGTTCCTCAGTGACTAGTCGCAAATTCGAGGTGAAAAACAACGATGATTGTTTTCCTTGTGTGGTGGCTTGGAAGCTACATGTTGTGTGGTCTGGCTGATGTTGTGTGTGATTGAAGGTAGCTTGACTGCTAAAGCTGCCCGCTGAACCTGCATCGAGGAGAAAGAGGTTGATCGAGGTTGCGTGTGCCTGGAAGCTGCGTGGAAAACATGGATTGCGTTTTGTTGAGGAAGGAGTCTATCATAGCTGTGAGGTGGACGGCTCCTAGTTGATCGCCAAAGAGGAGAGCGATAAACAACAAATAAATTTCGTGTTGTGTGAGTTTGTTGTGATGAAAGGAGCTCACACCAGGAGGCCTGTGTCGAGAAAAAGGAAGTTACTCCACCAGGTATATGGCTGATAGCTCCATGCACAGAAGATGTGCTCTCAATTTTTTGGATTCCTCTCAGTTTCCAATGAAGTAGTAATTCAGTGGACTGAGACAACGTTGTAGCATCAATTGCTCGTCTAATTGTCGTGGAGTCATTATAGCCTATCCAGTTTTTAGTTTTGGCACTACAGGATGACCTCCAAGTCAGGCGTTGGACCAGACTCATGAAATCTTGCGCTTCTGCATGGATGATCTTAGGAGATTGCATGTCTATTATCGTTGGCCCTGATCTGTTGAAAATAGACATTGATGGGATAGATGGAACCGTAGCATCTGGCTTCCGAATTTTGTGACATTCTCTGCAGATCGTAGGAGGCCAGACTTACCTGGAGGCCGCGATGGTGAGGTTGAGGAGGCTAGATCTTTGGTTTTTCTTTTGCAGGCCATAATTTTTTTGTTCAGTAGTTTGGATCACTAAATGGAGCTTCATGCATTGGAGGAGCGGTGTGGAGGAGCAATGTTGTTGGTTCAGGTCGTTGGAGGAGCTGTGTTGAGGTTACCAACTTGCTGCCTAGCCCTACGTGCTGGAGAGATCATGGAGCCGAGCTTTGTCACTGTATGAATGACCGGATGGAGAAGTGTTGAAGCTGCAAGTGGTAAGGCATGGTGAGGCCGATGATAAGCGGATCTATGTGGAGGTGCAGCAGTGTTTGAGCCAGATTGCGTGGACGTGGAGATCGCCTGGTGAATGTTACTGTTTGCGTGATAGTTTGGGAGGCCGAGCAATGGAGACTATTAAGGCAGATTAGTGGAAGAAGTCGGATCTGCTGTGGTTGGAAGCTGGTGGTGATGCCAAGTAAACAGCAGATCTGGTAACTGTAGGAGATTTGGTAAGAGTTATTGATTGGTTTTGTAGGGGCACAACAGAAATGTTGAGAATTCTCCAGCTCGTCGGAAGGGTGCTACTCCAAGTGGACGTTGACTAATGAATTCGCTCCTTGATAAATTGTTGGAGGTTGAAAGGATTTTGGAACATGGAAGTCAATCGTTCGAACTATGAGATTGTTGCCTTATCAGAAATTAGTAGTGTAGTGCACAACGAACTATTCCTGACTGAAGTGATCTTGTGCGCTTGATGCATGCAAGAAAATAGAAGGAGAAATGGGTATTCAAAGTAAAATGAAAGAGTCTCAAAGAAAACTAAGGAGAAAGCATCAAAGGAGAATTGTAAAACATTGTTTTGCGAGACGCGTTAGCATTAAGTCTTATAACATCTGAAGTAGATGACAACATCATACTCAGCATAATATATGAATATGGAGAGATTCTTAGTACAAAGTTTTTAAGGGATGTTTTAGAGATGAAATACTGTTTGAATGAGGGCAATGATGCTGGAGATATTGCTCTTGAAAATGATCCCATATTTGATTGTGAAACTGAAGATGCAATTATGGGTGATGAATGTGTGCCTGTAACTGAAATTTGTGATGATGAAAACACATCCATTATTGCAGAACTTGAAAGTCTTACAGATGCAGAAATCAAGTTTGATGAGACTTATATACCTCATAATGAGTGGATCAATTTGATGATTGAAAAACAACGTATTGATGAATTATTGTTTGGTGAGAAGGAAGGCCTATCTTTCACATATTGATCAAATGCAGAACATGTTTGCATCAATAGAACTGGGTAAAAAGGATGAAGGCATAACTATGACAACAGAAATGGATGAAGTAGGGAGAGATGGTGAAAATGGTGAAATGAAAGCTCTCCTGAACGAGTAGTAAGATAAAAGAAAATGTGGTCCTCTTTATAAATCTAACATTGTTTTTTGTGCAGATATTGGGAGGCAAGAAAAAGAAACGAATTATGAAGAAGAATTGAAATTTCTTGAAGCATGGCTGGAAACACCATGTCTTCATGAAGTCAACAAAGAAGTTGCATTAATTAATGGTGAAGACATCATTGTTGACATTCAAATGATTGACACTAGAAATAGTGAGAAGGAAAATTCTCCTATCCGGCGTGCCATAATTCTGAGAAGGGCGAGAATAAGAATTCCAGCTTTCCATCACTAGGGAAGAAATGAGGTGATGAGATATCACTATCTCATGGAGAAGAAAGTGAATATGAAGCCTCACCCACAAATGAACAAGTATGGGCTTTGTTGCAAGAAGACAAAAATGAAAACCTCTGTTACCATGTCGTTTCATGTTCTAATTGTAAGCCTGGCTGAGACTGAGACCAGCAGGCGTATGTTCAGTACCCTTTCTCCATTAAGGGGGAGTGTTAGAATTAATGGAGAAAGATATAGTTAGTTGTCCAAGGATAGGATTGAGACTCTAAGATTAGGTCTCAGATCCTAATATCCAAGGAGTAGTTCAAACCACCTGATTGTGTGAAAGCCTATACGTACTAGGCTGTTCTCTTGATTGAGTATGTAAGTAATAGTAATAGTAATAGTATTGTATGAGTGTTTATACACTCTCCAGGTATCTCACCTGGAGAGTCATTTAGCTAATAAATCTAATTTTTATCCGTTCAACCCTTTATAGGTCATGCAACCACACCAAAATACCATAGTCATCTCTAGGGAGGACCCTCCAATGACACTTACGAATACTCGCACTATCTCATGCTCCTACCTTAGATCGTTCACCGAGAGGCTCACATAGCTCAGCTCTTTCTCACAAAGTTTCTCTCCTAAATAAAACACACATGGTTCTTCTCGACAATGCTGAACCACACAAAACTCCATAACATTTTATGGGTGTTCATGCCTCTCTGACACCAATAGTAAGTTCGATCCATGCTCAACAATCGCAACTACCTCAGGCTTTAGTCATCCTCAGCACAACTCTAGATATTATTATTGTATTCATCCTCGACATAACAGAGATCATTCTACCTCCTTTCCAAAACTTGGTCGTGAGAGAGGCCGCACCAAACCCTTCGTTGCACTCCCAACTGTGGTCAACCAATGATACCTCTTTTTGTTTATGCAATACCACAACTCACCGCTTCCACAATGGCACAGGTCCAAAATGGTTGCACTCAACCATTGAATCTCAGTCGTGAGAAGAAAACAAAGCAATGGTCACACTCCCACTTTTGAGTCTTAGGCAACGAAATTCCACCCAAAGCAATACCCGTCTCTAGTCATATTGTCTCCAAGGTGGACACACAAAACACATCATCCTTAGGCCACACCAAAACACGTTTCTCACACCACAACTCCTGGTCGCTCAAACTAGTCTCCTCACTCTCTATTGTCTTGATTGGATGAATACATATTTTTAAAAACATACTCACAGGTCAGTTGAATCCCTTGCACCAAGCTCTAGGATCCACGATTCTGGTATCTCACGCGCCACAACCACACATGCCGTGAACACTTCTATACTGCACTTAATGCAATAAAGAAAATTTTCATAGTTTGGTCTACTTCATAGTGATTGGTGGCTCTCCTCAGACAATGTCAGAGCTCGTCAATGCTGCTCCTGGTGTAACCACCACACTTGATGAAACACTAAGTTGAAACCCTCGACTCCATTACCATGACATAAATGAAGGCTCAACTCATAAGCCTTATAGATTGCATTACACACACTCAAATTTATACATACATCAAGTTGTAGAAATTATAGGGATTGCATTGACTTTATTTATTTTCTACCTAAATTCACCAACTCCCACTGAATATTAATTAATCTTTGTTGAATGAACAAAGTTTTTCATCACATGAATAGTCATGGATGACTTCGTGATTAATATTCTAACACCTTCCATCTTTATTTTACAATTAATAATATATTTTAACACGATATTGTGATATTTAATGTTTCGCAATATTAGATTGTATACAACAATTCAATTTTATACGTTAAAATACAATCGCAATATATTCTAATTTAAAATTACTTAACTATCTTTTTATATAAAACAATTAAATATTATTAAATATTTGCACAAATGTAGTTTTCTTAAAGAAATTTAGATGCTCGTTTTATTTAAGTAATATTCGCAGCATAGAGACATGATTGACATGGTTACATAAAATGTAATATGCAAGTCAATCTAGTAAAACAGGTTTAGAAGAGGAAAACATGCCTAACAACATTCTCGAATGAATTTCCACTTGATTTTAAGCATCTCAAGTTGCTGTAATCGACCACATTGACCGCATATTATGTGTGTGGGCATTAACAAAAGGAATCTAAAATCCCAGAAAAATTGGATACACTGGAGGAAATGTTCCCTCAAACTAGAACAAAAAAACCCTAAGATCTATAGTATAGTAGACCTATGCAGAGAAAAACACAGAGCCAATACTGGCCATCAGATAGCTGGAATGCAAACTTCACAAATGACTACAAAATCTGATGGAACTAGTCACAAGTACATACAATCCAGTGAAATGAGAGACCATTAGTTATGAAGCTATACCACTTCTAGAAAGCAATGCAAGAGGACCAACACCGCCTCTAATATGTGAAACTGCTTGATCAATCCAATCTGCCTCTTTTCGAGAGAAGGTTGACCACCCTATTTTATTGACGAAAAATATGGATGAAACAAATGTGATTAAATGTACCTAACATGGAACAAATTTGATTCATCGAGTGGAAAAGAGAGGGTGTCTTGAAATTTGAAAGACCTAGAGCCCAGTGAATCACAAATTTTTTTACTAGTCGACCTGCGAATTTGAAAAGTCTGGCCAACCGGCTTACAATTTTGCCCCATTTTTCACTAACAGAGCAACAAATCAGCGTACTGTTGGTGCAAATTGTGGGACCGTTAATTTCTCCATGAACTCCTGTCATGCAGAAAGAGTTATTTTTGCGGACAAACCTAACCTCCCTAGGAGTCTAAGACTCTCTAGTGACAAACAAGAAAAACAAGAGAAATCCTTCTCTAAATATACATTATTCTATGAGAAACCAAGTGTTTTTAGATCCTACCTTAAATCCAACGCTTGTTGTAGCAGTCCAGCGTTGCTGATCCAGATGAGCTCCTCCTTCACTTTAAGACCTGCATACACTAACAGTCAAACGATTACATAACACCTGAATATTTCATAAAACAAAGCATATTCATCATATAGACCAAGGAGTACATGAAATAATTCATTAACAACAAATCATTGAGAAGAATGGACTTATTTGTATTAAGGAAACAAAAAAGGAACCATTACAACCTGAGCCTTGGTGTTGTGCAAGCTCCTCCCAGGGTCCAGCAAGAGATTTCCTCTACTTTGACAAGCTCACCCACTTCCAATATGGCAACAAGAAAGGATGGTAATCTCTCCTCACAAGTTACAATGGAAGTCCTAATTCCAGCAGCATCTACCCTTTGGAATGTTCAGCTTTCAACCTCCCCTCCTCTGGCCCAAGGCCTGTATTTATAGTGTTCTAGAGGAAGTTATTCCGTTCCAACATCAATGGGATACTCCCTGTTTTGGATGGGGTAGCTCCTCTCTTGATGGGATAAGTTCCTCTATCATAGGGATGCATGAACCCTCTGGAGGCGCTCAATACACGTCAAACACTCTTCTAGAAGGCTCTAGAAGTGACCACAAGTAACTTTTTAAAGATGAAACTCGCGCCTTTTGACCTTTACAGGGGTACGCACCCATCCTTTGGCTTACAGAGCGTACAAGTACGCAGGCACAGGGTGTTTGGGATGCGTACACGCAGGCAAGGTAGAGAGAACCTGTGTACCTAGAGATAAACATGTTTTTAAGTGACTTTCTCCCTTTTTGAAGTTTGACATGAAGAGCAGAGGTATGAGGCTTGACAAGGAGGATAATATGACTATTGATGGAGCCATATTAACTGCAGATAGTCATGGTGACAAATTTCAGTGTAACAGATTGCCTCCTAAAGTACGAAGCCTGCAATAGATAAGGGTGTTAAATCATATAGGAAGGGTGAAGTACTTTATCATTTCGAGGATTATCTTGTGGAGAGCCCGGTCAGAACCTGCAATTTTCAACACAAAATACATGTATAAGATCATATCATAGCTGAGGTAGGCATTCCCATACTCAGATCAAAACTTTAACTATTGGACTAACTATTCTGGTACAAGAATGATTTCATAATACATCATAATCATAGACTCGTGTAGACACAGTATGGGCGCAGCGATCTGTTTATGATTGGTCCACAACATAATGAATACAAAACTCCTCGCAGCCTGGATGGTGGAAACTAGATCCAGGGTCTTCATCTCTACTTCCCGAATTGGTACGATTCTAGCCATGTGAATAAATGAGTCGATGTCGAACATGGTAGAAACCACTTGATTACCAGTCAAAGATGTAAACTGTTAACAAGCGTGAGAGAGACCACCAGTAATGTCAATGGTTCTCAAAGTACCCAGCACAATCCATGAGATGTGAATGAATGAGTCGATGTCGAACATTTCATGGAATCCTTCGATCGCAAGTCAATGATGAAAACTGGCGTCGAAGGCGAGAAACCTGCCATTGATGCATGCAGACTCCAAGGTACTGACGATTTCTAAGTCAACTCTCTAGATAATGTGCCGATGTCGATAGAAAGTGACTTGTTGCAGGCAAGCCCACAACACGAAACCATAGTTCAAGTTGAAGAAATGTTGCTGCAAGGACTGACTCAATGATGACATAATGAATGATAGGTAATTTGTGGTTGAATGTTTTGTTTACAGACCTCTTGAACACATAACGACACGACAGATGGTTTGGTGATAAATGACTGAAAGTCGACTCCCATAACCTGGCTAAAGACACCAAATGATCTTGGTCAACTGTGAGGTAAAGGATTTCCCAACCCAGGTGAATGAATAAGTGTCATGTTCAAGAGTGGTAGTAAGGTTTTTCTTGAGACAAAAGGATATCAAAATAGGCTCATTCTTCTCATTTTTCCCCCACCATTTCTGGCAAGTACCTCTTTATTTTTTACAAGCTTGAGGAGGATAACATATGCTTGTTTGTAAGCTCATCCTTCGGATGAGTCCAACTTAGTTTTTGATGCGAACCCTAAGAAGGAGTGGTCCGTTCCTGTTTTTAATAGAACAGGTCCTTTACTGTGAAATTTTAACGAGTCCAGTATAGGAGAAACTCGGCGTTTTTCATATTTAGAGAGTCTGAAAAACTTAGAAGGCTCTAGATTGAACTTTTTCGTAAATTTGTGTCTCCTAAGCCCGAAAAAGTATAAAATAATACCTAGGAGAACCGCTTGATCTTGCGACCAAGGATATTTTCATAGTTAGTGCCCTTGACCTGAAAAGTAAAAAGCGATCAAGGACACGTCGTTTTATTTCCAATATCGAATTTGAAACGACAAAAATCCGGCAATCTTTTCTTGTTTTTACGGTCAGAAAAGGGTTATAAGAGGACCGTCTTTTAATTCCGTTTTAACGAGTGTAAAAGAAACGCTCGGCAATCTTTTCAGTTTTTAGGAGTCAGAAAAGGGCTTAAAAGATGACTCTGATGTTTCACTTTTTCGTAAGTTTTAACGAGTTGAAAAAATGATAAAAATATACTCTACGAGATTATTTGAAAGACTTGACCTAAAACTACAAGAAGATTATGCAAAAAACTGAAATAACTAACCTAAAATAATCTCGGGATTTTCATGAGTTTAATGAGTCTTGAAAATAACCGAAATTGACTCAAGATAGGTTTCATTTTTACAAAAGCTTGAAACAAAGAAAAACTATGCTTTGAAGTAGTTTCATTTTTACACAAGCTTGAACAGAGTGAAAACTGTGCTTGATGCCCCCTAAGCATAACTGCTAGAGCGAATGCCCCCCAGCTTCATTTCATTCAACTCCAGGGATGAAATGAAGGTTCAGATACGAGATCATTTGAAAGACTTGACCCTCAAACTATAATAAAACTATGCAAAAGACTGAAATAACTAACCTAAATATTCAACTTAACATCTATGAGGTCTAGTCAAACTCTCGACTCAAGTAGAGGAGGATTTGTTTCATTTTTTAACGAGCTTGACACAGGAAAAGAACTATGCTCGGATTCAGTTTCATGTTTACGCAAGCTTGAAACGAAAAACTATGCTTGTTATAAGTTCGCATGCCCCCAGCATAATGACGCAAATTAAGGTACATGCCCCCCAAGCTTCATTGCATTCAACCAGGTGGATGAAATGAAGGTTTACTTTCGAAATCTTGGAAAGACTCGTGGGAGTTGTTTCATTTTTTAGTGAGGTTGACACAGGAAAAGAACTATCCTCAAAACCCTTGTTTCATTTTTTAAACGAGCTTGAAACAAGATAAGGAACTATGCTCATAACTACTCTCTACAATCTACCTAACAAGGAACTATACTCTAAAAACCTTGATTCATTTTTTAATGAGCTTGACACAAGACAAGGAAACTATGCTCTAAAATCCTTGATTCATTTTTTAACGAGCTTGACACAAGACAAGGAACTATGCTCATGACTACCCTCTACAATCTACCTATATAACCTATGACTCCTTGTTTCATTTTTTAACGAGCTTGACACAAGACAAGGAACTATGCTCATGACAACCTGTTTCATTTTTTAACGAGGTTGATACAAGAAAAAACTATCCTTGCAACAGCCTGTTTCATTTTTTAACGAGGTTGATACAGGAAAAAACTATCCTCGCGACCACTGATCATGGCTTCCAACTGGAAGAAAAACATGTCAATGGACACACCTTGATGATGGCTTCCAAGAGGTCTTCATCAGAAGGAAGAATAGTTCTCTGGAAGGAACACATGTCAAGGGACTCAAAAGGGATAAGAACATCGCGTTCAGGTAATCCCATAGATTTTTCCATGTCAATTACTGGATCTAAATCAAAGGAAGATGAGAAAACAGTGAGAGGCTCACTTACATTGGTAACTGAAAACATGGGACCAGTTGCCACATAATTAACCCGTGGCGAGGTAGATACCACTTTAGAATCAGGAACTTTTAGGGCTGTCATATTATTGGTAGTCGAAATAAGACTAGGGAAAGAAATCTGGTCTACAGTCACAATATTTCCATTGTGAGGGAAAGACATCACGTGAAAGAGTGTCGATACGACAACTTTCATTGCATAAACATAGTCTCGCCCAAGGAGTAAATTGAAATCCAAGGGACCTCAAACTACCATAAGATCAATACAGACAGTTTTACCTTCCAAGGTAATAGAAAACTTAGGAAGAATACCTAAAGGTTCACTAATGGTTCTGTTAAAAGCTTTTAGATTTTGCGTAATAGGCACAAGCTAAGGGGAACCCAAAGCTTTCCAAGCAGTTGAGGATAAAATACTAACAGAAGCACCTTCATCTACCTGTGTGCGATGCATGTCCCTACCACCAGCCTTGACAATGATTTGGAAAGGGATGGAGGAAGGAAGACGAGGTGCTGTCAGTCTATTCCAATCAAAGGAAAATACCTCAGTACTTAGAGGGGGTTCTGTAGAAATAGGTGAAATGCCCCCCGGCATAGAAGAATCTAATGTAACAAAAAGAACCTGAGCGGTATGAAGTTCACTCTCTAAAGGGAAAGTGGGATCGATCGAATGTGAAATTGAA
>APFE031348244.1:0-26199 GCA_000404065.3 Pinus taeda
CAAGTTCTCCAACTTTTAAAGGATAACGCCACTTCGGTGCAAAATCAAATGAAACAATAGGTAGATCAACATCATAGTGAAAAATGTTTTGATGTAGGTGATTGGGTATTTTTACTGGTACATCTCGAGCAAGCTATTTATGAGAAGGAAATGTTGGCAATACTACATGCACTTAAAAAATGGCGACCTTACCGAATGGGAAGACTCTTCAAGGATGAGGATGTGGAAGCATTGTTTTGTGATATTTTTATTATCCAACCAGATTGGATAAACGAAGCAAGAGATGAATGGAAGAAGGACGAAGAAGTATGGCCACTTATTCAAAAGTTGCAAAAGATCCCATTTCAAACAATATTGCCAGAAATTGAAGAGGAAGGAAAAATCATATTGGAACCTAGAGCAGTCACAGAAACAATAACCCAATAGCTACAAAATTAATCAATTTCAGAGTATCTCATCAAGTGGAAGAACTTACCCGCTGAAGATTCCACATGGGAGGACAAGAATTTTATACAGAAGCATCAAGAACTACTCAAGCATTGAGGACAATTCTTTTTGAAGGAGAGGGGCATGTTAGGCCCCTATACTAGTACTGTAACCCCTTATTATTAATAGTACAACCCACTTATTATATTGATGTACCCATGTAGTGCCCATATTGTTACTATTGTGCCCCATAGAATCCCACTATTGTTATTATTGTGCTGTTACATTATTATTGTTATGTCGACTTTGATTATGTTATGACCCCTTAGACTCCTATATATAGAAAGGAGGTCTTTTCATTTGTATCATCCAAGAATTGTTCATTTATGTAATGTAAAGGAGGTTTCCCCCCGAAGAGGCTGAATTTTAAGGCATTGATCTATCTTTCCTATCTTTTTCTTGATCTGGTTTCATAACATAATTCTAGGTCTGTCATCAAAAGAGTACTCCCTATCATCCTCAGGAAAATGGTATGGTTTAAGCATTCAATAAAATCTTAGAGAGCGCGTTGACAAAGATCTGCAATGCGTAGAGGAACAATTGGGATGTATGCATACTAGCGGTCCTATGGTCATATAGGATGACGTACAAAAATTTGATAGGCAAGACTCCGTTCAGGGTGGTTTATGGGATAGAGGTTGTGATGCCCATGGAGTGTATTGTTGCGATTTTGTAGATTGCAACATTTGACTGCTATGGTGGATTGAGAGAGTATGGAGGAATGCCTCACATAGTTTTTGGAATTAGAAGAAGACAAATTTCTAGTAGGATTTCACCAACAGGTGCGAAAGGTGCGCGAGAAGGCCTGGCATGATCAACATATTAAGATGCACACCTTCAAGGTGAATGAATTGGTCCTACTTTACGATATAAAATTTACAAAATTTCCTGAGAAGTTTGAAATGCATTGGTTGGGACCCTATGTAGTCAAGGAAATTATAGATGGTTACACAGTTCGAATCACGAAGCTGAATGTGGAATTATTTATGGGAAAAGTCAATGGAAGTCGATTAAAATTGTATCAACGGGACCCTGCACTTAGACAATGACGACATGATGGCATAACAGACTTAGTATTCCACAGAGCTACAAGGAGGTGAGGGAATATAGACTACAATGCCCAAAAAGTGGAAAAAAGAAGTAAAGGGGTTGCACGATGGAAGCAAGAAGTGCGCCAGGAGGAGCTATGCCAAGGAGGATGGTGCCACATAGCGGGGTCTAAAAATAATCATTGGATGCATTGTAGCTGATTCATTGGTGAAAATCTCGTTAGGAGGATTGGGTAGGCTTCATTTATGGTGTAAATATTTGGAAAGAATCTGCCAAATGTGCATTGATTGTAGAAATTTGGAGGCAATGGTTGGATTTGAATTTGTAATCACCTATAAATATGGCATGCTGGCCTCCATTGCAACACTTTTCTTTTAGATCATTTGTTGCCATAACAATTACTGTATGTCTATGAACCAAGAAGATTAGGAAGAGATTTTGAAGTGTCTAGGGCAAGCTAACACATCTGAAACATTTTGAAAGGCCCTTGTACACAAAATGATAGCTACTAACCCTGTAGAAGCCGTGAGTTTTGAAGCCATTTTCTCTAAAGCCACAGCCCCTAAAATTGCATCGGTGAAAGAAGAAACACCGTATGTGCTTACGACGCTAAGGTTGCCTAGGCCGAAACCATCTGCCACTAAGGAAAAACAAAAGAAACCACAGTTTGTTCCAGTGAGGCAGTGACTAAGGAAGAACCCTACTGAGGTTCGGCATAAAGGAAATATGGATAAGTCGAAACAGCCACATCAACCCCTCGATCTCGATGAAGAAGAGCTTTGCGAAGGTGTTGAAGAGTTGGACACTGAGGAGAAGGGTGAGCCTATCACTAGTCTCCCGAAGTATATCTCTTCATGGAAAGGTAAAGTGAAGGTCCTAAAAGCGCCATATTCTAAGAGGTTTATGGTCTCTAAATCACTGTTTCCAGAAAAGGTGAAATTTGAAGACGTTCTCTTAGGGTGCATTCCTGCACTTAAATTGGAAGATTGAGATCTAGCTGATCACGAAATTTTTTTGCAGTTGGAGCCAAACAAGTATTTGGCCAAGATCTATTATGAAGAGACAAGAGTCATGTGTCTGGAGCCTATGAAGTGGGTTGCGGGGATTGAGAAAAATTGATTGCTGAATATGCTATGGGTACCACATTTCAGTAGAACCACTATCAATATGGGTGTCTTTGGGTGGGAGATCCGATCCCCATCATATATATGTTGATCCATCACATCACAAGGTTACCCTACCAAGGGGTGGACCCAACTGAGGAGTTTGGAGGCAAGACTAAGGGAAAACAACTTGCAGAAAGAATGAACAACCAATTTGGCCTAGTAAATAAGTCGCGAGGATACTCCATCTAATCCATCACCAACAAGGTGGTGTAGTTTTCCACTTAGATTTTGGCTTGCAAGGTCATGAGAAAGTACCGTGCGGATGACGTGTTGACACTAGTCATTTCATTGGTTGAACAGTGCATGAAGGGGGTGCAGTACAACTGGGCACAATATCTGTATAAATATTTTTTGTTGAAATATCACGAAGCATAGGACAATGGCAAGGCATTCCACTATGCCTGGTTTTTTTTGTTAATTGGCCTAGTTGCATGGAGACTACCAGAAGGCAGTCAGTTCCCTCCACAAGATGTTGATTTACCAGAAGCCGTGAAGTTTGCTTCTCTATGGGCAGCAAAGGATCTAGAGAGGGTCATGGACACAAAGATATTTTGGGAGCTAGTCGACATGGACCTCCACATGGTGATCAACAAATTCCTAAGGCTATCACCAACCCTGTTTGAGTAGTTGGAGGCATACGTAAAGTTCAGGGTGGATTTTGACAATGTATCTATCCATGCCCGACAAGATCTGAGAAAGGTGTGGTAAAAGTTACTGTACCTAGTCAATGAGGCTGATGTGCATGAAATTGTCAGGAAATGGCCAAGGGAGTGGCTGCACCACACAGATCTTGGTGCAGGAATAGGAAAGGGCAGAGAGAGGTCCTCTGTGCATATGATGGAAATGCAAAAAAAGAAATAGGCTGAGAAGGTAGCAGGTCACGAAAAATATGAATAGAAAAAGAAGGAAGTTGCTGCCAAGGTAGCTATTGCTAAGGAAACTACTAAAAAGGAGCGCGTCACAAAGGAGATCACAGTGGAAGTTGAGGAGTCTACTTCTCAATACACTGCGGACAAGGAAGGGTGTAAGGAGGAATAAAGTGGTGGTGAAGAGTAGAGCACTCCTTTAAAAATCACAAATTGCCAGAAGGAGACGACTTCCAGACCGAGGAATGAGAAGAAATAGGACAAGAATGTACATGTAAATCCAATGGTCCTCACTAAGGGGGACATGGATGAGTTTGGAGATAAGGCCTGCGATACAATGACTGAACTATGGAAATAGTTTGAAGAAAAGTACCTGCAGATGTTGGGGAATATGTAGAAGGATCTGCACAAGTTGTAGACTCAAACATGTCGAATTCAAGAGAGCTTGGGGCAGATGAGTGGGATTCAAAGGAGCCTGCAACAAGTGAGCATGATTGTGCTGGAGACGGATAGGACTCTGGACCTTCGATTCATATCATTACTAGAGGGATGACCACGAGCACTCGCAGATAAAGAAAACACCCAGTTAGCATAGATCAAGGATGTGGATGTCAACCTAGCGACACTACCAATTCAGATCCTCCATGCAATCCATGAGGGGGTATCATATGAACTTTAGGTCAGGGAGCAGCATGCACTGCTAGTCTTCAGTGAGGTAAAGCCAAAAAATGAAAATGTCTTTGCAAAAAGGGAACATGCCTTGAAAGAGAAGGAAGAACTAGCCATGTACAGTCAGATTTTGGAGGCAGCCATTACACAGGTATGTAATGAGCTACCAAAGCTCAAAATTCCTGAAGATGTAACATCAGCAACAAAGATTAGGGAATTGGTTTCCAAAGTAAGGGAATTCGAAGAGGAAATCACCTAAGTACAATTTTAATTTCACATGATGATCTCAAAATTACAGTTAAAGCTACAACCATCTACTCTGCCAGAGGTCTAGGAGTAGTGCAAAGCAGCCATAAAAGAGGGAATGGAAACGTTAGATGCAGTAGTTAAAGGCTGCACTGATATTTTTGAATAGGAAATGGAATTATAGATGACTTTGTAGGAAGACCCAAATTTGAATAGATATCTGGGAGAAGCAGCAACAATTCGATGAATTCAAGCTGACTGTGCACACTTTGGGGTCATTCCAACACTTTTGTCGCTTAACCGAGGGGAATAACTGCAAGTAAAAATTGAGGAGCTACAAAGAAAAGAGGTTGTCTTGAAGGCTAGGACACAACCATGGATAGAGGAAGAAATCCATCTTACTCTGTCGGTATAGAAAAAATTGAAGACAATCCAGCAAATACGGTGGACAATTGGCCTCACAGTGGAAGGTCCTACAACAGAAAAGTTGGTCGAGGAAGTGCAGTAGGCTATGGTGTAGGGTACTACTAACATGCAAGTGTTTAAGGTGGCGTTTATCGAACTCCAAGCCATGATTTATCTGAGTGACTCCTAGCAGAGTCGCCTAATTTCTATTGGGGGCCTGTTGGGAAGGGGTCCCTAGGGTCAATTAAGTCAAGTTTTGAGTCAATCTTGTGAAACTTTTGTAATATCTTTTTGTAGTGAATGTAAAGTCTCTTCAAAATGTGGAAAAAGAGAGTGAGGCAAGTAGAAGTCAAATAGGCTGTAGTCCCTTAGTTCGGTAGGTGATAGAGTTATTTTGAGACCTGCTCATGGTTCGGGGATCATGGTATTGTAAAGAAAATGTTATATATAGTTGAGTCATAGCGAATCTAAGAGATCATATAGTAAAAAATCATTGTAAGGGCAAGGTGATAAGGCAGGAAAATTCTGTTTCCTATACGTAGGCGAAAGGGGAAGGCTCCTACAGTTGAGTGTGCAGAGACCTTGTTAAGTCTGTAGGCTGAGTGTGTGGGCCCCTGCAGCTGAGTGTGTAGGGAAAATAAGTCTACAATTGAATGCTTATACTTAATAAAGACTGTTTTGGGCAAAAATTGATGCATCTGTGTCTTATTATTTACTTCTACGAAGTTCATGTATCTATGCTTTGTGATATACTATATATGAATTAATGTTTGTTGACTACGCAAAAGTGGTAGATCTGTAATATTTATGCATGACAAGTACAATTAAGTACCTTTGCAAAGATCTGGAGTTCATTTAGATATATTTGTAGTAGTTATATTTTCGGAAGGATTAGAGCTGCGTGAAGGTATATATAAGCCATAAGGACTTTAGGAAACCATCACACATGCCTCTGGATGGAGAAACCTAGTTCTAGCATCCCCCAATAATAGTTTGGGTGAGAATGCAAGCTACACTATGAAGGTTGTTATCGAAAGGGCCAACAATTAGGGTTTTGTTGTGCAGATAATCCTGAACTTGGGTCAAGCCCCATCAAGCCAACAACTTCCTATATTTAATAAAATTATCATGCCATATCGATCTTTTTTGTTGAACTACGTTGGTTTTGTCTATATCATCTTGTCGTATCTCATCAAGTTCATTTAATTGCTCTATTCTTTGTTTTTGGGTTATTGATAGATTAAGACCCAATTTGGTTGTTGTTTTGAAGGTATTTATTTGGAACTCAATATGAAACATGACTTGCATCCCATAAACAAGCTCATAAGGAGTATTCCATGTTGTGTTTCTCCATGTGGTATGATGTGCCCATAAAGCTTCTCAAAGATTTTCTACCCAATCCCTTCTATGCAGATGTGCAATTTTGGTAAGAATTTCTTCAAGTACTTTATTAGTAGCTTCAACTTGTCCATTTTCTTGTGGACGATATGGAATATATTTTAGATGTTTGATTTTGTATTACTCCATTATCTTTTGCACCAACTTGGATGTAAATTGAGTACCTTGATCTATCATAATTTCCCTTGGGACACCAAAAGGAGTGAAAATATCCTTGAAACAAGATGAAACTACAACATTTTTACTAGCAAAAGGAAGTGCTTTAGCTTCTACCCATTTTGTGGCATAATATTTACAAACAAGAATGTACCTTTTTATTTGTTAAAAAAGGAAACAAAAATGTTATAAATAGAATTTCAAGATATACTCCAACACTATTGGAAATAACAAAAAATACAAATGCTAAAAATAGCATTGCTATAAATAGCATTTCGGGATAGATTCCAATTTTAATTAGTCCTTCAATTAAAATTGAGAACTAAAATTCGGATTTAGTCTCACTAGTGACTTCATGTTTGATTTTCTCCAACTAGGAGATTAGGATGAGTTTTATTTGATTTGTAATTAGTTAGCTCAGTTAACTAAGTTAAGTCCAGTTAAATTACTTCCAAACAGTTGGAGGAACTAATTGTGAGTTCAGTCAGTTATTGCATGCATGCATACAACTAGTGTTCTCTAGATAACTAAATATTCTCTCATAAATAACTCATGCATGTTAGTTCAGACATAGGCTCAGTTGAGATTAAAGGGACAATGTACTATTAGTTGGAGGAATTTTCCTATAAGGGAAACTGATCCATGTAGAAGGAATTATCTCCTTCAAGTTTTTGCAGTTATTTCAGAGGTCAGAGTAGTGTGTGAGGGATTATTACACACAAGTGACAGCTTGAGGACCAAGGAGAAACTGCGCAAGGAAATAGGAGGCTTGGAGGGCAGAGGAGAAGGTTTGTGAGAAGCCTTTGACTGTCTATGAGCAACAGAGGGATTGTACTGAGAGCTGGATAGATTGTGAGGTAAAGCTTTGTGTAATCTGAACATATGTCCATTTGTATGATATTATAGATATCGTGTTGTTTAGTTGAGGCTTTCCCCAGAGTATTCTTATGTGTTTCATGTGTGATTGAATCTTCTTCTCTGTTATATGTGTTCCGATTGATCTTGCTCAAATTGATTAAGCTTCCATAACATTTGATAGTAGAAGTATATTAAGTATTTTGCTTTAGTACATTGCATAATTAGTTTAATCTATGGTGAAATTTCTACATGGCATCATAGCAAAGGTGATCAAAGTAGAGAACAATATACAAAGAAGAAGAGAATTTGAAGTAAATAAATAAATAATTGGGCCACGAGTTTCCAGGCAGATCTAAAAAAATTTTGTGAAATTTTTTCAAAAACAAATAGTAGATCTGGATTCCTCATAGAAGAAAACCCAAATTCAAAAAAAAAATGGCTGAATTGAAGTTTGGATGAGGGAGATATCATTGTTTAAAATTAGCTCTTTTTCTAGAAAATTTTGTGACGGTGGGAAATATGAAATAGATTGGTGTGCTAGCCAAGAACATGTATGCACATGAGGTACAAGATGCATGAAAAGCCTTAAGGAGCAAAGAAAAGGTTGGATACTTGGTGGTTGAGAGGGAGAGTAAATTACTTGTCAACATGCAATACTAGAAGAAGTCTCAGACAATTGTGAAGGAGCCACAATTGGCAAAGTAGCTTGAGGAGGTTGTGGAGCAACCACAACTGGAGAATCCGAGAGGAGACCAAGTGGAGGCATTCACTCATGTAGAGACCTCTAGTAGGGGGAAATTTCCAGCCATGTGGGCAGAGGGATCACATGCATCCATACCTCCAAGTGTGAGGTTGGGCAATGTGAAGTGATTGTCCCAAGAAGGCTAAAATAGGCATAGGATCCATGAGGTACCAAGCCTCTTTGATTATACCTTGATACGCAAGCCCCAACAAGGAGCAGCAAGAATTTCTGAGTGGGTAGAGATATATGTGGATGGAGTGGGAGAGAGAGCTACAATGCAGGAGTCCCAAGACAGTGCAGAGCTAGTAGGTTGCAGCAACGCGAGAGGCACAAGAGTGTGGCACCAGTTCAGGATGGCATAGAGAGATGTGAAATGGTGTGAGATGTAGGGAGTTGTTGCAACATCGCAGAGGTCAGAGAGGGAGTGTTTCTGGGAAAACTAGTGTCTTTTCGATCTGCTAGTCCCACTAGGAATGGAGCTATCCTAGAAACAAACAATCAAAGAAATTTGAGATTTCCTCTATGTATGATAGATAAGAGAGAAGCAAAGGGACCAACCAAGATCTTCTGCTTGAATCCTTGCTTGATTTCTCTCCTCCTTGACAAAGCTTGCAACTCTTCTCCTACTTGTCCCACTTAGAGAATACCTATAGAAACAAAGTAACACAACACCATCAAAGCATCTCGGTCTATGATATCATAAGCATTGCAGAATCAAAAATACAATGAGCATACAATGACTTTTGAAAATAACAACATTCACAAATACATGATTATATGGAGGAAAACTCGAAGAACTTTATTAATAATAGAAGAGAGGATTACAATCCAGCTGTCCAATCCAGCATCATCCTCATAGCATCAAATCCCTGTTCACCTCATGAAAAGCAAGATCACCCAACAATACAATGTTCCCTCTCAAAGACAAACTATCATCATTTCCTTACAAATTACAAAATTCCAACCTCCAAATCTCTCAGACGAGGGATCCATTTATAGATGTCTGTAAGGGTGTGAGTCACCTCTAGGTTTTTGATTAGTTTCATTCCTCTTGTTGTTCTTGGTTCCACTAGGATATTTCTTAGATCTCTTACTCATCCCTAAGCGAATTCAGAGAGGCAAGTGTCATGGGAGAAGTTTCTAAAAGGTTCCATGAGCATCCACTTAGCAAACTGTCTTAGAAATTTGTCCATTATTGCTCATTGCACCCCATAGAAGGCCTCTTTAGCATGCATCACACCTAGCTAGTGTAGGAGTTAGTATGCATCGTACCCTAACAGTGGAGCAGTCAGTATGGTCCAGTTTTGGCCAGTTCTGAGTGGTTTTTCAAGTGGAACTTCTGGGGAATGATGTAATCAGTTGACCATGATCCTTTAGGGTACGAAGAACACTTTTAGGGGTTAAATATCCCTTGGTTTATCAACATATAAAATTGGGGTTCCAGTGCCCAAATATTTCTATAGCAGGGAGCACCTGTTAGCGGTAGAGGGAGATTTAGCATCAGAGGGTGTTTCTAGCCCAACTGGGATGTTAGTTGGGAGATTAGTTACGTACTTCTTAGTAACTAAGTTGCAGTGCAATAGTAGGCAGCATGATGCATCATGATGAGAGGAGGTGTAGTGCGGATGCAGTGCTGGGAGATAGGACCAACAACAACACGGATGGAATAGGAGGAATCAGTGTGATTGATGCAGTCAAAGGTCAAAGTGACAAAGACTAGAGTAGTCAAATACTGAAGGGCACAAAGGTGCAGAGTTTTCAGCCGACAGAGGAAATAGCAATCAGAGACATTGATCACAGAGGCATCATTCTAATTCAGGTTAGATATTTTTTGTTTCTGGAGTTGTTGGAGCAACAACACTTGAGAGAAGTGTTGCATGCATAACATTCCAAAGGTTCAGGATCGAGTTCGAGTTGAATGCCTTTCTTGTTGAGAGGGAATGTTGAAAATGGCAACAATAAATGCTAAAAATAGAAATGGCAAAAAAACATTCCTATAAATAGCATTTCAGGATATATTCCAACTCTGTTGGAAATAGAAAAAAATAGAAATGCTAAAAATAGCATTACTATGAATAGCATTTCAGGATAGATTCCAATTTTAATTAGTCCCCGAATTAAAATTCCAATTTAGTCCCACTAGCTATTTGAAAAATAATTAATTAATTCATATTTAGTTAATTAGTTGGAGAAAATCAAACATGAAGTCTATGCGAAGACATGTAATAGTTATCCCTTTCATTGAGGATGTTATCCCTTAATTAAGGAGATAAGGATAAGTTGTATTTGAGTTGTAATTAGTTAGCTTATTTAACTGAGCTAAGTCCAATTAAATTAGTTCCAAACAGTTGGAGGAACTAGTTGTGAGTTCAGTCAGTTATTGCATGCATGCATGCAACTAGTGTTCATAAATAACTCATGCATGTCAGTTCAGACAGAGTTCCAGTTGAGATTAAAGGAAGGGACATTGTACTATTATTTGGAGGAATTTTCCTATAAAGGAAACTCATCCATGCAGAAGGAATTATCTCCTTCAGGTTTGTGTTGTTATTTCAGAGGTCAAAACAGTGTGTGAGGGATTATTACACACAGGTGGAAACTTGAGGACCCAGGAGAAACTGCGCAAGGAAATAGGAGGCTTGGAGGGCAAACGAGAAGGTTTTTGAGAATCCTTTGAGTGTCTATGAGCAATAGAGGGATTGTACTGAGAGCTGGATAGCTTGTGAGCTAAAGCTTTGTGTAATCCTGACATATTTCCACTTGTATGATATTACAGAGATCAGGGTTTTCAGCTAATGCTTTCCTGAGTGTATTCTTCTGTGTTCATGTGCAATTGTTTCTTCTTCATATGTTATATGTGTTCTATTTGATCTTGCTCAAAATCGATTAAGATTCCACAAAGTTTAATAATAGATCTTGTATTTTGCTTTGGTATATTGCATAATCTATTGTTCTACAGTGGGAAATTCTACATTATCCTTGATGGTGGATTGACTAGACCAACAAAATCTAGAGCCCATTTTTCAAAAGGTTCAATAAGTACTTGAGGTTGTAGAGGCATTTCATATGAATGAACATGCTTTCCCATTCTCTGACAACTATCACATCTCTTAACATATAGACCAATAATATCCTAAGGGAAGGATTTTATAGGCATTCCTTTTATAAGCAAAGTGTACTTGACATGGTTCATTGTGATAACCCTTTAATATTTTTGGTACTTCATCTTCTCTGACACATATTCAAATGATTAAATCAGGCCCTGTTTTGTACAATTCTCCATTTATCCCTAAATAAGATGCACTAGTTTAAATAACTTTGTTTTTCTCCCAAGGAGACAAATATGAAGGTAACTTTCTTCTCGCCAAATAGTTAGCAATATTTGCAAACCAAGGAGATTTAATAGATATTGTAAAAAGATATTCATCTAGATAATTATCTTTTACAAGAAAGTTCTTATTAGCATTTTGTTTTATAGATATAAAATCAACAATTGTATTCTCCTTCCCATATCTATCCAAAATAGTAATATTGAATTCTTGGAATAACAATAACCATATTGTAACTCTTCTATTGGTAATTTATTTATTCATTAAATATATAATTGCAGAGTAATCTATGTGAACAAAAGTTTCATAACCAGTGATATAATGTTGAAACTTATTAATGGCATGTACAAGAGCTAAATTTTCCTTTTATGTTACATCATAACTCAACTCTGCTGGAGAAAATTTTTTACTCTATAATAAATGGCATAAGGAGTCAAATGTTTATGTCCTAATACAACTCTTGAAGCTATATCTGAAGCATCGGTTTAGATATGAAAAGGGAGAATCCAATTTGGTCCTCTCAAGATGGTTGCTTTAGAAATATTTTCTTTCAATGTTTCAAAAGATTTTTGGCAATCAAAATTCCAAATGAATTCAGAGTATTTTGTAAGTAATCTTAAAAGTGGAGAGGTTCTCTTTGTGAAGTTTTTTATGAATCTTCAGTAATAACTAGTAAAACCAAGAAAATGTCTAGCATCTCTTTGATAAGTAGGAACTGATAATTTGGAAATAACTTCTACTTTAGATGCATCCACTTTAATTCCATCTCCTCAAATGTCGTGGCCTAAAATAATTACCTTAGTGAACATCATAAAACATGTTTCGTGGCTTAATGAGAGATTTGTTTGCTTACATCTAATGAAAACCTTTTCTAAATTTTCAAGAGCTTCCTCAAAAGAATTACCATAGACAGTAAAATCATCCATGTAAACTTCTAAACAGTCATGAATTAGATTAAAAAATAATTCCTAGAAATTCCCTTTGGAATGTTGAAGGTGCATTACATGATCCAAAAGGAAGCTCTTGGTAACCATAAGTGTCCCATGGAGAGGTAAAGTTGTTTTGTCTTGATCCTCCTGAGCTACTTGGATTTGGTTATATCCACTAAAACCATCCAAGAATAAAAAATACTTTTTCCCTGCCAATGTATCAAGGAATTGATCTATAAAGGGAAACATAAAATGATCTTTCAAGGTAGCTTTATTCAATTCCATATAATCAATGCATACCCTCCATTTTCCATTTTTATTTGGAATAATCACTAATCGTGAGACCCACTAACTATCTGATATTTGGTAAATGAAATTCACATTCAACAATTTTTGTAACTCCTCTTTAACAATTTCTTAGATTTGGATTCTTCCTCCTTTGGGGTTATCGAATTGGTCTGGAATTTTCTTTAATATAGATATGGTGCATACAAATATTACGATCAATTCCTTTCATATCAGTGTATTCCCATGCATAAGAAGAGGAATGTTCTTGTAACATCTTTATCAACTGTTTCTTTTGGGATTATTCTAGATTATTATTAATATTGAAAGTTTTTCCTCGAAAGATTTCTATTAAAGAATTGCCAAATTTTTCCATAGAATGTAAAGGCATTTGATGAGATGATAAATATTCAACATTGCATTGTTCTTGAAAATTTTATATTGTTTACAATATGAAGAAGAATCATTATTATTCATCAGATTTAAAATTTGATCTTCTTCATCTATTTGTGAAGTGGAAGATATTGGTTGTATATCAAAATCTTCATTATCATCATCTATTCAAACTTCACTTTCTAATTCTATTGTTGTTTTTGCGGGAGTATATAGTGTGAATTTATTAGTAGAGATTCCATCAAAAATAAACATATCACCAGATATACAACTTATAAAAGAATCCGTTGTAGCTAACCATGGTCTACCTAGAATCAATGTCTGTTCTCCTAAATTATTCTCGGGAGTTAAAATCATAAAATCAACAGGATATTCCCAAGAATCTAAGGAGACAGCTACATCTTCTAATACACAATTAGGTTTGATACTAGATTTATTTGCTAGCTATAGTGATGTTTGTGTGTAATGAATATTAGAAAGTTTTAATTTTCCATAGCTTGTTTACTCATGGTATTGATAACTTCTCCTAAATTGATCAATGTATTTGGAATCTCGACACCATTAATGTGTGTTTTTAAAATGGGACTATCTGGATCTATATATTTCTAAACTGTTGATTTTCCCATCATAATATTTACAATTTTTGCAACTAACTGAATTTTTTTAACTTCTTTTCCTTTTCTTACTAGTTTTTTAATGCTTAACTCCCTATCTGTCTTTGCAAATATCAGTGTTTCCCTTACAACTTGTAAGAAATGATTTTTTATGCAAGCATTATTCAGATCATCTAAAAGATCATATTAAGGAAACACAATTTTTGTTTCTATTCCTTTGTCAACTTTTAGCCTTTCATGAAAAGGTGGATTTTGAACAAAAAAAAAGGTTTTTCTACGATGGGAGTTGAGTTTATTGAGGTATCATGTATAGGGGTGCTCTTTTTCTAAGGAATTTCTTCTTGATTAAGAGATGTTTCTTTTTCAAGGGGTTCATCCTCTCCAGGTTCTTGAATAACAACAGATGGTAACTATTTCTCCAAAACTCTACCAGATCTAAGTTGGACATTATTTAGATCTAATGGAGTTATTATGCAAGATTGGAAATTATGTCCTTGTATATTGTAATCAGGTTGTGAATTTTTATTATTCGGAATAAAAAGTGGATGAGAAGGTAGTTGATTGGCTTTTTGGGGGTATGATGTGGATGGTGATGGAAGTGGTTGATTAGAAGGCTAAGTTTGAGTTTGAGATTGTGGAAAGGAGTTTGATTGAGGATGATAATATGGAGTTTGATATAGAATAAATGGCTATTGGAATTGATTCTACGAAGGATTGGTAGGAGAATACTGCCAACCTTATGCCCATAATGGATTTTGAGGTGGCCAACTTTTCCAAGGAATTGGAGTATTCAAATTGTTATGAGTATGTTCAAATGATTGGTATTGAGGATTAAAACCGTGTAGTATGTTTGGATGTCGTGGTGGCCATTGTATTTTACCAATAAAACAAAATGAATATGCTTGATTTGTTTCAAATTCATTTTGCAAGACTGCATTAAGTACGGGGATTTAAGGGAATTCCTTTGTGATATGACTTTCTGCACAGATATCACATATTTCTACACTATTAAGAGGACATTCTCTTAGAGCATGTTTCTTTCTGCATTTACAAAAAAAATTGATAATGCAACATTTTCATCTTTTTGCTTTTTTTGAATGTTAAGGGTATCTATTTGTTCACTAATACTCCCTAACATATATGTTTTTAATTTATCAAGCAAATTTCCTATTTCTGCTCTACTAACTATCCCAGTTGCCGATTTATTAATTCTAGACATAACAAGGTCTATTGGATTTTTCCCAGTTCTAACCTTTCCTCTTGAAATATCTATACATAATTCACAAATTTCTCTAAATGATAACTCAGAAACATCAACTTTTCACATTAAATTGAGAAGATCTATCCACTCATCTCTAATGGATTCTAGCAAAAGATCTTTCAAATTTTCTTCATCTAGATTATGTATTTAAGCCCTTTTAACATTGTAATAAAATATTTCAACCAATTCTTCAAGATTTCCATCCTCTTTTTGCATCATTTTAAAGACTTCATCTTTAATGTTATGAGGCATACCATAATCTTTGTATTTTTCTAAGAACACATTTTTCATTTGTTCCCATATTCTTTTGGTATGTGTTCCTAGTCCCATAAGCCATTTAACTGCTTCACCTTTAAGATTAGTTGGAAATAGTTTCATTTTTTGAGAATCAAGAAAGTAGTCATAACATCTACATAAAAATTCAAACTCAAAAAGGAATGTTTCAGGATCCCCATGTCTTACTCCATGGAAATTTGGGAGGATGGAGGGTGAGATATTCTTCATTGTAACTGTTGTGTCTTCATCTAAAATGGGAAACCCAAAAGGTTTTGGATCTCCTCTACCACCTCTTCCTCCACCTACCTCTTCCACCTCTTCCATCTCCAATTCTATGTTCATCATTCAAATTATGTAATTCTCCTTCCCCTTCCATTGTAGAATCCTCAGAGCTAATATAGGGTTCTTCAATTGGATTTTCTAGCTCCTCTTCTGGTTCTTCTATTAATGGAATAAAATAAGTTTCTTCTTCTTCTTATTTAGTAGGGACTTCTAATTCTTGTCCTAGAATTGTTCGCCAGTTGAAGATATAAATATTACTCCTATTGGGGATGTAGGTTCATCTACTACGAATTCAATAGAATAAATCAATGAATCCTTTGGTCGGATATCAGATCCATGTACCTTAGGAAGTCGAAGTCTACTTGTAAATTATGATGGAATAAGAGTTCCAGTGGATGGTGTGGCACTACGAGGGCCTGGTGGGGTGAGTGGTGATGTTGGAATTGAACTCTTACCTCTACTTATAAACCTACCCCTATAATCTCTTTCCCTATGCATAAATATGTTTCTATCATTTTAATTTTATCTTTTAATAAAAAGACTCCTAGAAATATAAATCCTATATACACTTCCCTAGAAATGGTGCCAAAATCTTTAGTAATTTAATTGAGCTTAAATTACTTCATAAATTATCGACGAGGGCTTGTAAACTAATGAAGTATATGTGCACCAGTTGTACTAGGATTCCTTATTATGTGAGTAATTTCTGAATTGAATTAGGATGTTTTGATGCACATGTTTTATCTAAGGGTCACTCAAAATAAAGAGATTATCATTCTCGCATGAAATAAAAGTAACACACTTGACAAAAATAAAACTAATCTTAAATGCAGAAATAAATATCACATTAAAAAATATAAATCTACTTCGCACAGACATAAATGAAACTAATCTTAGGTACATAAATAAAATATCACACTAGCAAATCTAGATCCACTTCACATTGACGTAAATGAAACTAATCTTAAATGCAGAAATAAAATATCACACTGGAAAATTTAAATCACACTGATAAAGCCTTTAAATAAATTATAGTTATAATTGCGATTCAAAACCAAATGATTATACTCTTCAAAGTTTACATGTGCATAATAGATCCCTTTTGATTATTTTCTTCATCCTTCACATAATAAACGATTAGACCTATGAAAGAAAACTTCAGAAAAATCTATTACAAACTTTATCTTCACTATGACAAGCATTCTCTGAAAATAAAAACTGAAAGATTATCTACAATAACTTTATTCTATGAAAGATTGGCTATGTTAATTTAATGCTACAAAACTGAAATATTAACTAGAAACGAAATGAAACCTTATATCTCCCAAGGGGCCCTCCCATGAGTGAAGGTATAGTTATCAACATAGATTAAACATGCATTTAAACACACATAACAATGGAATAACAAGCTCGCTTTAATAATTGCAAAGAGTATTTCAAACAATAACCAGTTTGTGTGTCATTCTCGTGTTGAGAGGCATGTTTTATAACTTCTTTCTTTAAACTGTTTGGAGATTTATAAGCCTATCCTACTCGATGAAGCTCAAAAAATAGCATAAGATAACATGAAATAGTGATTATTGGTGATATTCTATCAGAGAAGAAAAACATTAGGCAAAATATCAAATTCATCCTTATCATCGATCTCCTCACTCAACTGATTCACCTTTGGCTCTTTTTCTGCTGGGTTGACATTGAGTTGCTCATATGACATCCTTAACATCTTGTTGGATCATGGGGATAGGTGAATATTAGTATGCTAGTTTCCAATTACATGTGCATACATTTGATTCCTCAATTGATGTTCTCTAACCTATAGATTCTTCACGTAATATGCTGAATCGATCATTAGCTACATAATTGATGCAATTCGGTATCTTATGCAAATATTAAATCAAATAATAAGGAAACAACGAAATTATGAGTAAAAGATGAGTAAGTACCTTTTTTTGCCAATAACCTTATAAGATGACACTCTATTGAGATTTTTATGATCAAAATGGGAGGAAATGGAGTTTAAGGAGTGTGTCAAAAAGGAACAATTTTGGTCTTCAACAACCTAGTCAGCACCAAGAGTAGGAAGGTAGGCGACACTAAACAAGGAGAGATAAGGTTAGAATCGAAGCCAAATATAGAGGGGAATATTGTACAACTAGCAGATGTGCAATGAAACTTCTATAAGAAGTTAGTTACAATACAGTTGGAAATTTTGTAACAAACTTGAGTGGTTTCCCATACACCAATAGTGGTTTACAGTAGGTACAATCTCTTGGAGTGCCTAGATATAGGCCTCATTTTGAAATGTAGGGTGGTGGGGGGGGGATATTGGTTGTAGGAGAAACTCTATTAAAATATTTGGTGAATTTTTATGAAGTCTTGAAGCAATTTTGGAGAAGAATTCTGAAGTAACACTTCGGTTGTCTTTTTCTTTCATCATGTATGTGTTCATATCACCTCTATTTTGAAGTTTACTACTACTAGAATGTAATTTTAATGGCATTTTGAGTTGTGAACCTAATATATTCTGTAAATTGTGTGGAATTGTTTTAATATCTTGGATGAAATGAATTATTACATCAGTATGATGGTTTGTTTCAACTTTTCATGATCCACCAAGCTATCTCGAAAAGTATCTTCACTTTATTGATATTTCTTGCAAAGGTTTTAAACAAACAAGTAAATTTCATAATTATATGTCTTTTCTAATGGTTGAATTCTTAGTTGCTCAGTCATCCACCAAGGTTTATTTGTCTTAAGGAATTCTCAATTTCTTCATGAAGTTGCGCAAATCTTGATTCTCCATTTGCATCCATCTTTTATTTTTGGAATTTTCATTTCAAACCCAAGGTTTATGAATGCTCCTAGCCAAAATAAATGGAAATGAACCTTAACAAAGGACTCAATATATTGGTGATTTCCTCCTAGCCTTGATCCTAAATTCTCTCAAATTAAAAATTTTTCTAAAACAAATTTGATAAAGATTTGAAGATTTATTGTGCATGCTACACGCTCATGAAAAATGCTTAAGGATAGTCTACATGAAAATTTTTGGAATTATGTGTAGTTTGATTATGCTCATTGCCTGATTACAATTGAGCATTTAAAGAAGAACAAGGCATAAATTCACATGAGGATTTAATGTTATGAATGTGATAAAATTTCACATGTTATTAATTTTTCTGTGACATTTAAATGGGGAAATTATATGCATGTGACTTGAATGTATAATGTGGGGTTTTTGTGATTAATACTTCGAGTATGAATTCAGTAGTCATATATAATTTTTCACAAAATAATAAATTCATGGTTTGCCTAGTTTTTTTTCTATACCATCTTACATTAATTGTTTCTTGGTGAAAAAGGAAAGTACACTAACACCATGAAAGTGTTAAGCATGAATAATATTTCTAGATTTAATATTATCACAATCAAAACTTGAATTTGAATCCTTCATCGATTAAAATAAAAATACAGTCCATTTAGATGTCCCCATGCTATGCATCATAAAAAAACATGGAGTGACTCTAGGGAGACCAACAAGTTGAATGATACATAAAATTCCATGGACATTCCATTGGATAGTTCCTCACAACAAATCTGATAAAACTATATTTAAAAAGGGTTTTATTTCTCTATAAATTTTTGGATCTGTAGATTATTGTTAATTGTGTATGCATGTGAATTAAAATTAAGTATAAAATAGAGAAAAGAGAGAAAACATCTCACAAACCATAAGTGAAACAAATATGACATAGAAAACCCCTATGAGGAAAAACCCACCTAGAAGGTGATGCCACTTTACTCTCCTTCTCTGAATAGAAAATGGCTGTGAATACAAAGAAGTATGGTATATGACTCATTGGATACTACAATGCAAATATCCCCTGTGTTTTCTCTATATCCTATCCCTCTCATCTATTTTTTCTCATCTATGGAACAAATGAACTCGAAATAATCGAACCCATGCGCTTCCTAGTGGTCTGGTTATAACACAACCTGATATCTTACTAGTGGTTAGGTTTGACTACAACAACTCTTAACCAGAGTTAAAATATGTACTCTTCTAGAGTCTTATTCATCATAATAATGTCATTATCCCCTTCTCCATGAATAACGTTGGCTAACGTGGCATCCTCTCAAAATATGTTGGTGAAAATGGGAAGGTAAAGTCTAAGTGGCATAAATTTTGCATATGGACCCCAATTCATGTGATTCATGTGTCATCCGAAAGGTATTTGTGTTTAGAATATGAGAAATAAGGTGTGACACTAAAGAAACAATCTTTTAACCCAAAATACCATTGTTTCTTGCCTCAAAATTCTCCTGGAAGGTTTTAGACCCCAATTAGCCAAATTGGTTCATATCGGTAAAAATGGCCTTGGGGGTTTATTTCTCCATGTTTTCCACTTTGAAAGCATAAAGATGTGTTTAGAAAATATAATGATCCAATTAAAATCACACATTCCTATCTTTTGAAGTTTTCAATCCTCAAGAGCTTCTAATCAATGGGGTGAGGAAATTTTTCCTCCACCTTCTCTTGGGTGTACCATTTAGCTTTGCATAGAAATTGTCCTTTGAACAGAATCTACGAAAGGTCATTTTATCCCTATCTCATATTTTTGGTCCTCTTCTGTAAAATTGTATCTTATGTCAACTCTGCTTGAGTATCTCGTGCCAAATCCTCCATAGGAGGTAGGACTTGTTCCTCTTTCTAATCTGTCATGGAAGGCTCATAGAGTTTCAAATTCTCTACATTTACAACTAAGTATATGTGCATTTATCATGGTAGTATGATTCAATAGGAATTATCACCCAACTTTTCTAATATCTCGAAGTGACCATACTGCAAAGCCTTGATTTTTTGACCAGGACCCTGTAGCCTCTCCTTGTTCAAATGTAGCCATACTCTATCTCCTATATTGAATGATGTATTTGTTCTATATTGATCATGGTTGAGCTTATATTTTTCATGTGACTTTTTCAATGTCTCTTGTACTTGTCTATGGATATGCTTAATCATATTTATAAAATTTTCAGCCCTCAAGGCGTCCCTGTATAATTGTAACATACCTCCTCATACAAAAAAAATACTACTAACGAAATTAGTAATGATAATATTGATTCCTATCACAATACTTGTATTCTTTGCACATATATCAACAACTAAATGAATAGCATTTCACTTGTACTAGAATGTACCTATGTCTACATAGTGTAGTGATATGACTATAATCATTTTAGTTCCATAACTCAATTCTACTACCTTTATTCAATGTCATTATAGGATTTTATTGGTTATCCTTATGGGGTCCTTTATTTTATCCTTGTCAATATTGATTGTCTCACATTTACCAATAGTTGGGTAGTTTAATTATTGGTAAAATTACTTCATTAAATCATCAACCAAGGTTTATGAGCTTGTGAAGTATACATGCACCATATATGCTAGGAAATATATTTTTATTTAAAAGATTAAAATAAATATAAATGGAAGTTAAACATATTTGTGAATAGATCTCATTAAACATATCCACATGTTATATCTAAAAATACCATTTCAAACCTGAATGTAAATAACTTTAAAGCAAACTATGTTATTGCTGAAGGAATTTAAAACTACTCTATTGAACATAAATTGATATCTATGATATTTGAATAATTAAAATAAATCTAATCTAATTGACTTGAACAAGAAATTTACTTTAGAAAGTTTTTTACATAATTATATTTGAACTATAATATATGAAACTTGAAATAAGTCTATTCTAAAGGACTAGAAAGTAAATCTATCTTCAATTTGAAAGCAGAGTTATTCTACCAAACTTGGAAATGAAACTAGTCTAAAAAGAAATGCTTGGAAAGCAATGAAATGTTGACAATAATTCAAATGGGAAATCCTTCAAATATTTTTGTTTTTGGTTTTTTGTTTTTTTGTTTCATCTTCCTTTTTAGGGTATCCAAATAGCCATGGAATTATTGTTGAGCAAAACCAATTTCTGGGGTCTTCCTTGTAGGAATCTGGTCATATATAGGCTCAACTGTCATCTATGTTTTAGGATTGTTGGCTTGATTTATTCGCTTTCTCATATTTATTGTAATCCTCTTGCTTCTTCTCAGTGGTCTTTCAGGTTCCTTCATCCTTTTAGTACCTTTTCTTTTTTTGCCATTTTTTTGCCATTTTTCTCTATTTCCTTTTGATGTCTATGTTTTCCCTTCCTTTTTGTTGGATTTCTTTCTAACATCTTCATATTTACTCTCCTTCTTCCATGCTTCATAAATTGACTAAGTGATATATCATCCTCTACATCATTGCTTTGAATTTCCATCTTTGTCGGTTCTTTTTTTGTCAAATTATTTTCTTCTTTTGTTCCTCACATAGGGTTAGGGTTCAAAGGAACCCTACATCAACTTCATATAATCTTGTTTAACTCTTCTTCATGAAATTCCACGAAAATATTTCTTATAAGGAAGCTTTTCCAATTGTCACTAGTGGTTCTTAATTGTGCCTCTTCGAGATTTTTATTAATCCATGGTTATGTAAGGATTGATAAAAAGTTATAGAATCCCTTTGAATGTTGAATGCCATATTTTTAAGACTCCATATAATATAATATGGTAGATTCAACTCCCTTCCCTTAGTAAAATGCATCAAAATTTTGGCATGATAAAAGAGTAATGTTCCATATCTTCCTTCCCAAGTTAGAAACTTTTTAAGAGAAAATAACAAATTTCTCCATTTGGACATAAGTGTAGACACTGGAATTCCATTTTCAAAAACTAAAACATCCTTACCTGGGTTGTGAAGGAATGTTTTCCACTATTCATCCTTGAATTTCTAGTTCTTAAAACAAATTGTCACTTCTTGAAAGCTTTGTCGGCTCTGCTACAAAAGTCTCTGTAATATTTATATTTATGTCTCCAATTTCAACTTCTACACCATCAAAAGGTTGAGAAAATGCCCTAGTCACTTCAATTTCATGAAAATTGAATTTCTTGAGCAACTTGAGGCACCCTATGGTTTGCAATTTTTCTCAGACCTATGGGTAGGAACTGAGCAAATTTACTCCATTTGGCTCATATCAAACAATAACACCCATTGTCATGACAAAGCCATTTTACATATGAATTGCCTTTTTCTGACAGGTTTTTTATGGAGAAATGGGTAATGAAATGAATAAAAATTGATAGTGGTAGGGTTATGACGATATGGATGTTTGAATGTGGTAACAATATTGAAGCATCACTTTCCCTATTGGATTCATAACTTCCTATGATTTTTGTAGATCTGATCTTATAGGACCATTATAATTGCAAGGTTCAGATTATTCACATATGGTGAGGGAGAATTTTTTTTATGTGGTTGAATGATATATGGAGTATGAGTGATGGGATATAGGATATGGAATATGAATAAAGTCATAAATTTGGGTCATTATTTCAAAGGTGCATCAATATTATTTAATAAAACCATCAGCTCATAAATGTATAATGTTCAAATGAAAATTGATTCAACATTTCTATAGTTACCTTATAATGCGTACCTCTTGGAATACTAATTTATCTTTTCTTGCATGTCCACAATGTATTCTTGGAAGAAAATAGCTATGAAATGTAAAATTAGCTACAAAACGTTTCAAATTCTGCAATTTTTTCCTCAATTTTGATGATTGTTGCTACTAGATGTTGATAATTCCTTATGATCCTGATGATTGTTGGAAGTTCTGTTTTAAAACAAAAAACAAAGTATTCAAAGAAATTATTTAAACTTTCAAATTTTATTTTGAAAAGAATGAGAGGGACAAAAAAACTGAAAGAAATATAGGAAATGAACAAACCTATGTTGCTAAGAATCCATTGGTTTTCATCTATGATTTCTACATAAGAATTCTAGCAATGTTGGTTTACATAACCATGATTTTTAATAATTTTTTTCTCTTTTTTTTTCCTTTATTTTAAATAAAAAGTAATTAAAATTCTTTCGGTGGAAGGGAAGGAGAATCTATTTTTCCCACCAACTTTAGTTCAAAATTTTCTTGCAAATTTATAATAAACTCTTTTCTTGTCAAAGGCTTATGATATAACTTCAATCTATGCCCATTGACAAGGAAAGCGATTTCTTATTCATTAATAGTCTTGATTCTAACTGCCCCATTATCAAAAATAATTTCAATTTCATAGCGACCAAGCAATGTGTTTAAAACTTTCCTTGAAAATATTTAAAATTAGAATCAAATAAAAGAGCCCAATTACCTAGCTTGAAATTTTTGACTTTGACAAATTTGTCATGTCATCTTGTCCTTTGTGGTTGAATTATACTTGTTATTTGTATGGCATCTTGTTGGACCTCATCAAGTTCATTCAATTGTGTCATTCCTAGTTTTTGTGCTTCAGAGAGACCAAGCCCCAACATTGTTGTTGTCCTAAATGTCTCCACTTGGAACTCAATATGGAGCAAAACTTACTTCCCATAGAAAATACCTTAAGGAGTATGCGTAGTGGTGTTTCTCGATTTGGTGTGGTATGCCCAAAGTTCCTTTGGAATCCTATATTCCTAGTCCCTTCTATGAAAATACATAGTCTTGGTCAGTATATCTTCAAGTAATTTCTTGGTTGATTCCACTTGGCCATTGGCTTGTGGATAGTACGAAGTAGACATTTAGTGTTTGATGTTGTATTGCTCCATAATCTTTTGCACTAACTCATTTGTGAATTGAGCACCTTAATATCTCACAATTTCTCTTAGGACACCACACCAAGTGAAAATACCCTCAAAAAGAAATGTAACTACAACATTTTCAATAGCAAAGGTAAGTCGCTTAGCTTCTACCCATTTTGTAACATAATTTGTACAAGCATGTATATACTTCTTTTGTCTAGATGGAGGATTTATGGGTCCATCCAAATGTAAAGCCCATTTTTTAAAAGGCTCTATGAGTACCTGAGGTTGTAGAGGCATCTTGTCTGATTGAATGGGTTTCTCCATCCTTTGGATGTTGTCAAATGTTTTGATATATTCCTTGGCATCTCAAAAAAGTGGAAGCCAATAATATAACAAAAAAAGAAATTTATCCTCCACATGGCTCATCATGACATGATTTTAATATCTCAAGAACTTCATCCTCTCTAACACATTTTCGAATGATTAGATTAGGTCATGTTTGGTACAATCCTGCCACTATCTAGGGGTAAAGTGCATGGATGATAACTTTCTAACTTTTTCTAGCTAGTAATTGTGGAGGAATTTTCCCTATATCCAAATAGTTAGCAATATATAGAAACCAAGGAGTTTGAGTAGATACTGCAAAATATATTCATCAAGAAAATTACCTACCATTAGAGTTTCAATATTATCATTTTTCATTCTGGATAGGAAATCAACAACACTTTTTTCTTTTCCT
The DNA here is from genome assembly GCA_000404065.3 of Pinus taeda. Taxonomy (NCBI): domain Eukaryota; kingdom Viridiplantae; phylum Streptophyta; class Pinopsida; order Pinales; family Pinaceae; genus Pinus; species Pinus taeda. The sequence continues at coordinate 24,810 of APFE031348244.1, forward strand.
GGTGTATCCAAAATGGTAATATTGAATTCTGGTAACAACAAAATCCATCTAGTAATTTTTCCATTAGTAGTTTGTTTATTCATTAAATATCTAATAAAAGAATGGTCTGTATGAATGAAAGTTTCATAACCAGTGATATAATGTCTAAATTTGTTAATGGCATTAACAACAACTAAAAAATCCATTTTTTTCACTGTGTAATTTAACTCTACAATGGAGCAGCCCCGAGTTAAAAGTTCATGTAATAAAGTCAAAAAGGAAAAATAAGGCTAAGGTCAAGGGATCTCTATTAGAATGGTTCATGAGGCACAATACTTGCTAAGCTTTTGCAAATGGGGTAGCAAGCTAAGTGGGCTTGATTGTGGGGAAAAAACTCCACAGTTAAGCGCGCTTGAGCCAGAGGAGTTCTGGGATGGGTGACCTCCTGGGAAGTCCTGGTTACCGGGTGCAAGCCCCGGAAGTGATGATTGATGCTATGTGATTCTTTCTCCACATTTCACTAGTTTCAATCCCACTTCTTCACCCCTGTGAGCATCACCCGATGCAATGAGTGCTAAGTGAACTATTCAAAAATCATGAGAAATTAGTCAGTTACGACTACCACTCATGGAAATGGTCATACGTGAATGACTTACCTAATGTAGTTGAATCCCAAAATGATATCTAATATAATGCACTGCGTAAACCCCCATACTTAAATTCAAAAAGAGTAGAGGGATCTCTACTTGAATGGTTCATGAGGCACAATACTTGCTAAGGTTTTGCCAATGGGGTAGCAAGCTAAGTGGGCTTGATTGTGGGAAAAACTCCACAGTTAAGCGCGCTTGAGCCAGAGGAGTTCTGGGATGGGTGACCTCCTAGGAAGTCCTGGTTACCGGGTGCAAGACCCGGAAGTGATGATTGATGCTATGTGATTCGTTCTCCACATTTCACTAGTTTCAATCCCACTTCTTCACCCCTGTGAGCATCACCCGATGCAATGAGTGCTAAGTGAACTATTCAAAAATCATGAGAAATTAGTCAGTTACGACTACCTCTCATGGAAATGGTCATACGTTTGAATGACTTACTTAACGCAGTTGAAATCCCAAAAATGATATCTAATATAATGCACTGTGTAATCCCCCATACTTAAATTCAAAAAGAGTCAAGGGATCTCTACTTGAATGGTTCATGAGGCACAATACTTGCTAAGGTTTTGCAAATGGGGTAGCAAGCTAAGTGGGCTTGATTGTGGAAAAAATTCCATAGTTAAGCGCGCTTGAGCCAGAGGAGTTCTGGGATGGGTGAACTCCTGGGAAGTCCTGGTTACTGGGTGCAAGCCCCGGAAGTGATGATTGATGATATGTGATTCGTTCTCCACTTTTCACTAGTTTCAATCCCACTTCTT